>JAPZAG010001448.1:0-31363 GCA_027475135.1 Bactrocera correcta | reverse complement strand
CTAAATGGTATATACAAAAAAATCGACTTTATACCTAAATAAATAAGGGAATTCTTCAATTTACTCCTTAGCCCCCATGGCTTTTGAATCAGTTCGTTAAAAAAGGGTTTTATTAACTTAAATATGTTAAACTAATGAGTTGAAGCATCTCGATATCGATTGCGAAATACATATATACAAGAAAATCGACTTTATACCTAAATATAAGATTACGGAATTCTTCCAAATGCACTGTCGTTATACCGTTATGGCTTTATGTAAACTTCAGTAAGATAAATAAGGTTAATTAACTTATATATGATAAACTAATGATTTAAAGCATTTCGTTATCGATTGCTAAATGTGTATATACAAGAAAATCGACTTTATGCCTAAATATAAGATTACGGAATTCTTCTAAATGCACTGCTGTTATGCCGCCATTGCTTTATGCCAACTTCAGTTCGTTAAAGAAGGTTTATGAACTTAAATATTTTAAACTAATGATTTGAAGCATTTCGATATCGATTGCTATATGTATATACACAATAAAATCGACTTTATACCTAAATATAAGATTACGGAATTCTTCTACATACACTGCCGTTATGCCGCCATGGCTTTATGTTTACTTCAGTGCGTTAAAGAAGCTTTATTAACTTAAATATATTAAACTAATGATTTGAAGCATTTCGATATAGATTGCTAAATGAGTATATACAAGAAAGTCGACTTTATACCTAAATATAAGATTACGGAATTCTTCAAATGCACTGCCGTTATGCCGTTAAGGCTTTATGTACAATTCAGTAAGATAAAGAGGGTTAATTAACTTAAATATGTTAAACTAATGATTTAAAGATTTTCGAAATCGATTGCTAAATGCATATATACAACAAATTCGACTTAATACTTAAATATAAGATTACGGATTTCTTCTACATGCACTGCCGTTATGCCGCCATGGCTTTGTGTTATCTTCGGTTTAAAGTAGGTTTTTTAACTTAAATATGTCAAACTAATGATGTGAAGCATTTCGATATCGATTGCCAAATGAGTATATACAAGAAAATCGACTTTATACCTAAATATAAGATTACGGAATTCTTCTACTTGCATTGCCGTTATGCCGTTAAGGCGTTTGAAGACTTCGGTAAGACAAAGAGGGTTAATTAACTTTAATATGTTAAACTAATGAGTTGAGGCATTTTGATATCGATTGCTATATGTGTATATACAAGAAAATCGACTTTATACCTAAATATAAGATTACGGAATTTTTTTAAATGCACTGCCGTTATGCAGTTATGGCTTCATGTTAACTTCTGTTCGTTAAAGAAGGTTTATTGACTTAAGTATGTTAAACTAATGATTTGAAGATTTTCGAAATCGATTGCTATATTCATATATACAAGAAAATCTTCTTTATACCTAAATATAAGATTACGGAATTCTTCCAAATGTACTGCCGTTATTCCACCATGGCCTTATATCAACTTCAATATGTTAAAGAAGGTTAATTAACTTAAATATGTTAAACTAATGATTTGAGGCATTTCGATATCGATTGCTAAATGTGTATATAAAACAAGATCGACTTTATACCTAAATATAAGATAACGAAATTCCCACAAATGCACTGCCGTTATACCGTTATGGCTTTATGTGAACTTCAGTAAGATAAATAAGGTTAATTAACTTAAATATGTTAAACTAATGATTTGAAGCATTTCGTATGTATAGCTAAATGTGTATATACAAGAAAATCGACCTTATACCTCATATAAGATTACGGAATTCTTCTAAATGCACTGCCGTTATGCCGCCATGGCTTTAAGCCAACTTCCGTTCGTTAAAGAAGGTTTATTAACTTAAATATGTTAAAGTAATGATTTGAAGCATTTCGATATCGAGCCTTAACGGTATAACGGCAGTGCATTTAGAAGAATTCCGTGATGTTATAATTTTATATTTAGGTATAAAGTCGATTTTCTTATATTTACACATTTAGCAGTCGATATCGAAATGCTTCAAACCATAAGTTTAACATATTTAAGTTAATAAACCTTCTTTAACTTATTGAAGTTGATACAAAGCCATGGCGGCTTAACGACAGTACATTTGGAAGAATTCCCTAATCTTATATTTACGTATAAATTCGATTTTGTTGTATATACGCATTTAGCAATCGATATCGAAATGCTTCAAATAATTGGTTTAGCATATTTAGGTTAATTAACCTTCTTTATCTTACTG
Organism: Bactrocera correcta; assembly: GCA_027475135.1. Lineage (NCBI taxonomy): Eukaryota > Metazoa > Arthropoda > Insecta > Diptera > Tephritidae > Bactrocera > Bactrocera correcta. The sequence goes on along the minus strand of JAPZAG010001448.1, from coordinate 29,128 downwards.
AAGTTTACATAAAGCCATAACGGCATAAGGGCATTATATTTGGGTGAATTCCGTAAGCTTTTATTTAGGTATAAAATCGATTTTCTTGTACATACACATTTAGCAATCGATATCGAAATGCTTCAAATCATTAGTTTAACATATTTAAGTTAATTAACCTTCTTTACCGTAATGAATGTTATATAAAGCCATGGCGGCATAACGACAGTGCATGTAGAAGAATTCCGTAATCTTATATTTAGGTATATAGTCGATTTTCTTGTATTTACACATTTAGCAATCGATATCGAAAATCTTCAAATCATTAATTTAACATATTTAAGTTAATTAACCTTCTTTAACGTAATGAAGGTGATATAAAGCCATGGCGGCATAACGACAGTGCATTTAGAAGAATTCCGTAATCTTATATTTAGGTATAAATTCGATTTTGTTGTATATACGCATTTAGCAATCGAAATCGAAATGCTTCAAATAACTGGTTTAGCATATTTAGGTTAATTAACCTTCTTTATCTTACTGAAGTTTACATAAAGCCATAACGGCATAACGGCAAAATATTTGGGTGAATTCCGTAAGCTTTTATTTAGGTATAAAATCGATTTTCTTGTACATACACATTTAGCAATCGATATCGAAATGCTCAAATCATTAGTTTAACATATTTGAGTAAACTAACCTTCTTTAACGTACTGAAATTTATATAAAGCCATAACAGCATAGCGGCAGTGCATTTAGAAGAATTACGTTATCTTATATTTAGGTATAAAGTCGATTTTCTTGTAATACGCATACAGCAATCGATATCGACATGCTTCAAATCATTAGTGTAACATATTTAAGTTAATAAACCTTCTTTAACGCACTGAAGTCTTCATAAAGCCTTAACGGTATAACGGCAGTGCATTTAGAAGAATTCCGTAATGTTATAATTTTATATTTAGGTACAAAGTCGATTTTCTTGTATTTACACATTTAGCAGTCGATATCGAAATGCTTCAAACCATAAGTTTAACATATTTAAAATAACTAATCTTCTTTAACGTATTGAAGTTGATACAAAGCCATGGCGGCTTAACGACAGTACATTTGGAAGAATTCCCTAATCTTATATTTAGGTATAAAGTCGATTTTCTTGTATATACACATTTAGCAATCGATATCGAAATGCTTCAAATCATTAGTTTAACATATTTAAGTTAATAAACCTTCTTTAACGCACTGAAGTCTACATAAAGCCTTAACGGTATAACTGCACTGCATTTAGAAGAACTCCGTTATCTTATATTTAGGTATAAATTCGACATTCTTGTATATACTCATTTAGCAAGCGATATCGAAATGCTTCAAATCATTAGTTTAACATATTTAAGTTAATGAACCTTCCTTAACGTATTGAAGTTGATATAAAGCCATAACGACAGTACATTTGGAAGAATTCCGTAATCTTATGTTTAGGTATAAATTCGATTTTCTTGTAAATACACATTTAGCAAGCGATATCGAAATGCTTCAAATCATTAGTTTAACATATTTAAGTTAACTAACCTTCTTTAACGTATTGAAGTTGATATAAAGCCATAACGAGAGAACATGTGGAAGAATTCCGTAATCTTATATTTAGGTATAAACACGATTTTCTTGTATATACACATTTTGCAATCGACATCGAAATGCTTCAAATAACTAGTTTAGCATATTTAAGTTAATTAACCTTCTTTATCTTACTGAAGTTTACATAAAGCCATAACGGCAGTGCATTTGGAAGAATTCCGTAATCTTATATTTACGTAGAAAGTAAATATATACACATTTAGCAATCGATATCGATATGCTTCAAATCATTAGTTTAACATATTTAAATTAATAAAGCTTCTTTAACGCACTGAAGTCTTCATAAAGCCTTAATGAAATAACTGCAGTGCATTTGGAAGAATTCCGTAATCTTATATCTAGGAATAAAGTCGATTTTGTTGTATATACACATTTAGCAATAGATATCGAGATGGTTCAACTCATTAGTTTAACATATTTAAGTTAATAAACCTTCTTTAACGATCTGAAGTTTGCATATAGCCATGACGGCATAACGGCAGTGCATGTAGAAGAATTCCGTAATCTTATATTTAGGTATAAAGCCGAATTTGTTGTATATACACATTTAGCAATCGATAACGAAATGCTTCAAATCATTAGTTTATTATATTTAAGTTAATTAACCTTATTTATCTTACTGAAGTTTACATAAAGCCATGACGGTATAACGGCAGTGCATTTGGAAGAATTCCGTAATCTTATATTTAGGTATAAAGTCGATTTTCTTGTAAATATATATTTCGCAATCGATATCCAGATGCTTCAACTCATTAGTTTAACATATTTAAGTTAATAAACCTTCTTTAACGAACTGAAGTGTGCATAAAGCCATGGCGGCATAACGGCAGTGCATGTAGAAGAATTCCGTTAGCTTATATTTAGGTATAAAGTCGATTTTCTTGTATATATGCATTACGCAATCGATATCGAAGTGCTTCAAATCATTAGTTTAACTTATTAAGTTAATAAATATTTTTTAGCTTACTGAAGTCTACATAAAGCCTTAACGGTATAACGGCAGTGCATTTAGAAGAATTCCGTAATGTTATAATTTTATATTTAGGTATATAGTCGATTTTCTTGTATTTACACATTTAGCAATCGATATCGAAAATCTTCAAATCATTAGTTTAACATATTTAAGTTAATTAACCTTCTTTAACCTACTGAAGTTTATATAAAGCCATAACGGCATACCGGCAGTGTATTTCGAAGAATTCCGTAATCTTATATTTAGATATAAAGCCGAATTTGTTGTATATACGCATTTAGCAATCGATATCGAAATGCTTCAAACCATTAGTTTAACATATTTAAAATAATGAACCTTCTTTAACGTAATGAAGGTGATATAAAGCCATGGCGGCCTAACGACAGTGCATTTAGAAGAATTCCGTAATCTTATATTTAGGTATAAATTCGATTTTGTTGTATATACGCATTTAGCAATCGAAATCGAAATGCTTCAAATAACTGGTTTAGCATATTTAGGTTAATTAACCTTCTTTATCTTACTGAAGTTTACATAAAGCCATAACGGTATAACGGCAGTGCATTTGGATGAATTCCGTAATCTTATATATAGGTATAAATTTGATTTTCTTGTATGTACACATTTAGCAAGCGATATCGAAATGCTTCAAATCATTAGTTTAACATATTTAAGTTAATTAACCTTCTTTAACGTATTGAAGTTGATATAAAGCCATGGCGACATAACGGCAGTGCATTTAGAAGAAGTCCGTAGTCTCATATTTAGGTATAAAGTCGGTTTTCTTGTATATACACATTTAGCAATCAATAACGAAATGCTTCAAATCATTAGTTTTACATATTTAAGTTAATTAACCTTCTTTATATTACTGAAGTTTACATAAAGCCATAACGGTATAACGGCAGTGTATTTCGATGAATTCCGTAATATTATATTAAGGTAAAAAGCCGTTTTTGTTGTATATACGCATTATGCAATCGATATCGAAATGCTTCATCTCATAAGTTTAACATACTTAAGTTAATAAACCGTCTTTAACGATCTGAAGTTGGCATATAGCCATGGCGGCATAACGGCAGTGCATGTAGAAGAATTCCGTAATCTCATATTTAGGTATAAAGACGATTTTCTTGTATATACGCATTTAGCTATCGATATCGAAATGCTTTAAATCATTAGTTTAACATATTAAGATAATAAACGCTTTTTAGCTTACTGCAGTCTACATAAAGCCTTAACGGTATAACGCCAGTGCATTTAGAATAATTCCGTAAAGTTATAATTTTATTTTTAGGTATAAAGTCGATTTTCTTTTATTTACACATTAAGCAATCGATATCGAAATGCTTCAAACCATTAGTTTAACATATTTAAAGTAATTAACCTTCTTTAACGTATTAAATGTGATATAAAGCCATGGCGGCATAACGTTAGTACATTTGGAAGAATTCCGTAGTCTTATATTTGGATATAAAATCGATTTTCTTGTACATACACCTTAAGCAATCGATATCGAAATGCTTCAAATCATTAGTTTAGCATATTTAAGTAAATTAAACTTCTTTAACGTACCGAAATTTATATTTATTTAGCAATCGATTTTGAAATGCTTCCAATTATTAGTTTAACATATTTAAGTTAATTAACCCTCTCTATCTTACTGAAGTCTACATAAAGTCTTAATGGTATAACGACAGTGCATTTAGAAGAATTCCGTTATCTTATATTTAGGTATAAAGTCGATTTTCTTGTATATATACATATAGCAATCGATATCGAAATGCTTCAAATCATTAGTTTAACATATTTAAGTTAATTAACCTTCTTTAACGTATTGAAGTTAATATAAAGCCATGGCGGCATAACGGCAGTGCATTTACAAGAATTCCGTAATTTTATATTTAGGTATAAAGTCGGTTTTCTTGTATATATACATATAGCAATCGATATCGAAATGCTTCAAATCATTGGTTCAACATATTTAAGTTAATTAACCTTCTTTAACGCACTGACGTCTTCATAAAGCCTTAACGGTATAACTGCAGTGCATTTTGAAGAATTCCGTATTCTTATATTTAGGTATAAAGTCGATTTTCTTGTATTTACATATTTAGCAATCGATATCGAAATGCTTCAAATAACTGGTTTAACATATTCAAGTTAATTAACCCTCTCTGTCTTACTGAAGTCTACATAAAGCCTTAACGGCATAACGGCAGTGCATTTAGAAGAACTCCGTTATCTTATATTTAGGTATAAATTTGATTTTTTGTATGTACACATTTAGCAAGCGATATCGAAATGCTTCAAATCATTAGTTTAACATATTTAAGTTAATTAACCCTCTTTATCTTACTGAAGTCCACAAACGCCTTAACGGCATAACGGCAAAGCATTTAGAAGAATTACGTAATCTTATATTTAGGTATAAAGTCGATTTTCTTGTATATACACATTTAGCAATCGCTATCGAAATGCTTCAAATCATTAGTTTAACATATTTAAGTTAATTAACCTTCTTTAACGTATTGAAGTTAATATAAAGCCATGGCGGCATAACGGCAGTGCGTTTAGAATAATTCCGTAAAGTTATAATTTTATTTTTATTTATAAAGTCGATTTTCTTTTATTTACACATTTAGCAATCGATTTTGAAATGCTTCAAACCATTAGTTTAACATATTTAAAATAATTAACCTTCTTTAACGTATTGAAGGTGATATAAAGCCATGGCGGCATAATGGCAGTACATGTGGAAGAATTCCGTAATCTTATATTTAGGTATAAAGTCGATTTTCTTGTATATATATATTTCGCAATCGATATCGAAATGCTTCAGATAACTGGTTAAACATATTTAAGTTAATAAACCTCCTTTAGCAAACTGAAGTTGACATATTTAGGTATAAAGACGATTTTGTTGTACATACACATTTAGCAATCGATATCGAAATGCTTCAAATCATTAGTTTAACATATTTAAGTTAATTAACCTTCTTTAACGTAATGAAGGTGATATAAAGCCATGGCTGCATAACGACAGTGCATGTAGAAGAATTTCGTAATCTTATATTTAGGTATATAGTCGATTTTCTTATATTTACACATTTAGCAATCGATATCGAAAATCTTCAAATCATTAGTTTAACATATTTAAGTTAATTAACCTTCTTTAACGTAATGAAGGTGATATAAAGCGAGGGCGGCATAACGACAGTGCATTTAGAAGAATTCCCTAATCTTATATTTAGGTATAAAGTTGATTTTGTTGTATATACGAATTCAGCAATCGATATCGAAATGCTTTAAATCATTAGTTTAACATATTTAAGTTAATTAACCTCTTTAACGCATTGAAGTTGATATAAAGCCATGGCGGCATAACGACAGCACATTTGGAAGAATTCCGTAATCTTGTTTGGGTATAAATTCGATTTTCTTTTATATACACATTTAGCAAGCGATATCGAAATGCTTCAAATCATTAGTTTAACATATTTAAGTTAATTAAGCTTCTTTAACGTATTGAAGTTGATATAAAGCCATGGCGGCATAACGTTAGTACATTTGGAAGAATTCCGTAGTCTTATATTTAGGTATAAAGTCGATTTTCTTGTATATACAAATTCAGCAATCGATATCGAAATGCTTCAAATCATTAGTTTAACATATTTAAGTTAATTAATCCTCTTTATCTCACTGAAGTCTACAAAAGCCATAACGGCATAACGGCAGTATATATTTGGGTGAATTATGTAATCTTTTACTTAGGTATAAAATTGATTTTCTTGTACATACACATTTAGCAATCGATATCGAAATGCTTCAAATCATTAGTTTAGCATATTTAAGTACATTAAACTTCTTTAACGTACTGAAATTTATATTTATTGAGCAATCGATTTTGAAATGCTTCCAATTATTAGTTTAACATATTTAAGTTAATTAACCCTCTCTATCTTACTGAAGTCTACATAAAGCCTTAACGGCATAACGACAGTGCATTTAGAAGAATTCCGTTATCTTATATTTAGGTATAAAGTCGATTTTCTTGTATATATACATATGGCAATCGATATCGAAATGCTTCAAATCATTAGTTTAACATATTTAAGTTAATTAACCTTCTGTAACGTGTTGAAGTTAATATAAAGACATGGCGCCATAACGGCAGTGCATTTAGAAGAATTCCGTAATTTTATATTTAGGTATAAAGTCGATTTTCTTGTATATACACTTTTAGCAATCGATAACGAAATGCTTCAAGTCATTAGTTTAACATATTTAAGTTAATTAACCTTCTTAATCTTACTGAAGTTTACATAAAGCCATAACGGTATAACGGCATTGCACTTGGAAGAATTCCGTAATCTTATATTTAGGTATAAAGTCGATTTTCTTGTATATACTCATTTAGCAATCGACATCGAGATGGTTCAACTCATTAGTTTAACATATTTAAGTTAATAAAGCTTTTTAGAAGAACTCCGTTAGCTTATACTAAGGTATAAAGTCGATTTTCTTGTATATACACATTTAGCAATCGCTATCGAAATGCTTCAAATCATTCGTTTAACATATTTAAGTTAATTAACCTTCTTTAACGTATTGACGTTGACATAAAGCCATGGCGGCATAACGGCAGTGCATTTAGAAGAATTCCGTAATCTTATATTTAGATATAAAGCCGAATTTTTTGTATATACGCATTTAGCAATCGATATCGAAATTCTTCAAATCATTAGTTTAACATATTTAAAATAATTAACCTTCTTTAACGTAATGAAGATGATATAAAGTCATGGCGGCCTAACGACAGTGCATTTAGAAGAATTCCGTAATCTTATATTTAGGTATAAATTCGATTTTGTTGTATATACGCATTTAGCAATCGATACCGAAATGCTTCAAATAACTGGTTTAGCATATTTAGGTTAATTAACCTTCTTTATCTTACTGAAGTGTACATAAAGCCATAACGGTATAACGCAGTGCATTTAGAAGAATTCCGTAATCTTATATTTAGGTATAAAGTCGGTTTTATTGTATATACTCATTTAGCAATCGATATCGAAATGCTTCAAATCATTAGTTTAATATTTTTAAGTTAATAAAGCTTCTTTAACGCACTGAAGTTAACATAAAGCCATGGCGGCATAACGGCAGTGCATGTAGAAGAATTCCGTAATCTTATATTTAAGTATAAAGTCGATTTTGTTGTATATACACATTTAGCAATCGATATCGTAATGCTTCAAATCATTAGTTTACTATATTTAAGTTAATTAAACATCTTTATTTTGCTGAAGTCTACAAAAGCCTTAACGGCATAACGGCAGTGCATTTAGAAGAAATCCGTAATCTTATATTTAGGTATAAAGTCGATTTTCGTGTATATACTCATTTAAAAAGCAAATGGGATATCCGAAATTTTTGCTTCCAAATCATTAAAAAGTTTAATATATTAAAGTCAATAAAGCTTCTTTAACGCACTGAAGTTAACAAAAAGCCTTAACGGTATAACTGCAGTGCATTTAGAAGAATTCCGTATTCTTATATTTAGGTATAAAGTCAATTTTCATGTATTTACATACTTAGCAATCGATATCGAAATCGATATTCAAGTTAATTAACCCCCTCTGTCTTACTGAAGTCTACATAAAGCCTTAACGGCATAACGGCAGTGCATTTAGAAGAATTCCGTTATCTTATATTTAGGTATAAATTTGATTTTCTTGTATGTACACATTTAGCAAGCGATATCGAAATGCTTCAAATCATTAGTTTAACATACTTAAGTTAATTAACCTTCTTTAACGTATTGAAGTTGATATAAAGGCATGCCGGCATAACGGTAGTGCATTTAGAAGAAGTCCGTAGTCTTATATTTAGGTATAAAGTCGGTTTTCTTGTATATACACATTTAGTAATCGATAACGAAATGCTTCAAATCATTAGTTTTACATATTTAAGTTAATTAACCTTCTTTATCTTACTGAAGTTTACATAAAGCCATAACGGTATAACGGCAGTGCATTTGGATGAATTCCGTAATCTTCTATTAAGGTATAAAGTCGATTTTCTTGTATATATACATATGGCAATCGATATCGAAATGCTTCATCTCATAAGTTTAACATATTTAAGTTTATAAACCTTCTTTAACGATCTGAAGTTGGCATATAGCCATGGCGACATAACGACAGTACATTTGGAAGAATTCCGTAGTCTCATATTTAGGTATAAAGTCGATTTTCTGGTATATATGCATTAAGCAGTTGATATCGAAATGCTTCATCTCATAAGTTTAACATATTTAAAATAATTAACCTTCTTTAACGTATTGAAGTTTTTACAAAGCCATGGCGGCTTAACGACAGTACATTTGGAAGAATTCCCTAATCTTGTATTTAGGTATAAAGTCGATGTTTTTGTATATATATATTTCGCAATCGATATCGAAATGCTTCAGATAACTGGTTTAACATATTTAAGTTAATAAACCTTCTTTAACGCACTGAAGTCTACATAAAGCCTTAACGGTATAACTGCACTGCATTTAGAAGAACTCCGTTACCTTATATTTAGGTATAAAGTCGATTTTCTTGTATATACTCATTTTGCAATCGATATCGAAAAGCGTTAAATCATTAGTTTAACATATTTCAGTTAATAAAGCTTTTTAGAAGAACTCCGTTAGCTTATACAAAGGTATAAAGTCGATTTTCTTGTATATACACATTTATCAAGCGATATCGAAATGCTTCAAATCGTTAGTTTAACATATTTAAGTTAATAAACCTTCTTTAACGAACTGAAGTTAACATAAAGCCATAACGGCATAACGGCAGTGCATTTAGAAGAATTCAGTTATCTTATATTTAGGTATAAAGTCGATTTTCTTGTATATACATATTTAGCAATCGATATCGAAATGCTTCAAATCATTACTTTAACATATTTACGTTAATAAACCTTCTTTAATCTTATAGTTAGGTATAAAGTCGATTTTGTTGTATATACACATTAAGCAATCGATATCGAAATGCTTCATATAACTGGTTTAGCTTATTTAGGTTAATTAGCCCCCTCTATCTTACTGAAGTTTAAATAAAGCCATAACGGCATAACGGCAGTATGTTTGGCTGAATTCCGTAATCTTTTAATCATTTAGATATCGATTGCTAAATGCATATAAACAACAAAATCGACTTTATACCTAAATATAAGATTACGAAATTCTTCTAAATGCTTTGCCGTTATGCCATTAAGGCGTTTGTAGACTTCAGTAAGATAAAGAGGGTTAATTAACTTGAATATGTTAAACTAATGATTTGGGGCATTTCGTTATCGATTGCTTAATGTGTATATACAAGAAAATCGACTTTATACCTAAATATAAAATTACGGAATTCTTCTACATGAACTGCCGTTATACCGCCATGGCTTTGTGTTAACTTCAGTGCGTTAAAGAAGCTTTGTTAACTTAAATATGTTAAACTAATGATTTGAAGATTTTCGAAATCGATTGCTAAATGCAAATATTTAAGAAAATCGACTTTATACCTAAATATAAGATTACGGAATTCTTCTAAATGCTTTGCCGTTATGCCGTTAGGATGTTTGTAGACTTCAGTAAGATAAAGAGGGTTAATTAACTTAAATATGTTAAACTAATGATTTGAAGCATTTCGATTTCGATTGCTAAATGAGTATATACAAGAAAATCGACTTTATACCTAAATATAAGATTACGTAATTCTTCTAAATGCTTTGCCGTTATGGCGTTAACTTAAAAATGTTAAACTAATGATTTGAGGCTAAATGTGTATATACAAGAAAATCGACTTTACACATAAATATAAGATTACGGAATTCTTCCAAATGCACTGCCGTTATACCGTTATGGCTTTATGTTAACTTCAGTAAGTTAAAGAAGGTTTATTAACTTAAATGTGTTAAACCAGTTATTTGAAGCATTTCGATATCGATTGCGTAATGCATATATACACGAAAATCGACTTTATACCTAAATATAAAAGTACGGAATTCTTCCAAATGTACTGTCGTAATGCCACCATGGCTTCATATCAAATTAAATACGTTAAAAAAGGTTAATTAACTTTGTTAACGATATACTTACATTTACATACATCAAATAAAGAAAAGCGTTTGTCAGGATTTTTAAAACTGTGTATTCATTAACAATGTTTGTTTGTGTGTGACAGTTCAATTATAAATAAATAAATAGTTCATGTTTAAGTTTTAAAGAAATGGAAAACGTTGATTGGTGTTATCGCGTCGGTTGATGATTGCTGACTGACTACTCGTATTCTTCTTCTTCTCGATGTTTTTGACATTCATTTACAGTCGGCCTTTCCTGATAAACTTGAGCGACCTCGCTCAACTCATTATTGATTATTTCTTTATCGTTGTCGTCGTCTTCCGGTAATTGACACCAGCGTTTCAATTTATCGATGGAGTAAACAGAAAATAATGCTTTCTAGTGCGTCGTGTTTGTGGAAGATCCTCTACCACATATCGATCGTGGTCAAGGACTTTGGTAACTATAAACGGTCCCTTGAATCGTGGTTCGAGTTTTCTTGATATACCAGTACTTCAGTGGTTCATTTTCGGCTAGTACTAGGTCACCTTCTTGGAAAGTATGCGGAGTTGCGTGTGCTGCGTCGAAACGAGATTTCGCAGCTGCTCGTTTTTCATTAATTCTTTTAGCTGCTGCTTCACGGAGATCTGTTAGCTGTTCGTCATTTAATGCTTCATCGTTTGCTTGCAAGCTTAGAATAACTCTGTTGCGTAAAATATCACGTGGCTTGTACCCATACAAGAGCTCATGAGGTGTACAACCCGTGGTACTATTCTTCATCGTGTTTATGCATCACTGTACACAGCGAATTTTCTCGTCCCATTTCTTATCTACAGAATTCATGGGTAATAACATAGACAAAATTGTGCGATTTGTTCTTTCTGCGTGACCATTCGCTCTTGGTGTTCGCACCGCCGTGAGAATATGTTTTATATCATTTTCGAAACAGTATTTTTCGAATTCGCGAGACGTGAAAGCAGAACCTCTATCTGTCACAATACGTAATGGCATTCCAACATAACTACTTGCTTCGTTTAATGCTTCGATGACAAAGCGAGTTGATGTATTCTTAACGGGATATAGCATTGTAAATTTTGTGAATGAGTCGACGATAACCAAAAGATGTTCTTTTCCTTTTGAGCTTTTCGGAAATGGACCCAAATGATCCATATGGATAGTTCTGAATGGAACTGGTTCGATGTCACTGAAGTGGTACTGTATTTCGGCTTTACCACCTTTTCGTTTATTATAAGCACAATCCATACAAGATAAAATGAATTGTTTGACAAAATTTCGCATTCGTGGAAACCACATATAGGCTTTTAATCGTTCTAACGTCTTTTCGACACCCATGTGTCCTGCTTGCATATGACAATCTTGGACAACTCTATGACGTAGTGATCGTGGTACAACCCAAAGAAGTTTGTCGTCGACTTTTCGTAAAAGTCTTCCATGCTGTAGTACGTACTCTTTATCTTCAACGTTGTTGTTTGTTTTAATATTGTTTACAATTTGACATATGCGCTCGTCCTGTAACTGCATGCTAAAAAGCCAGTCATCTTTATCTATTACTGCTTTATCAATACGTAAGTCTACTACTTCGATTGTTCGTGCTTCTTCGTATGGAACTCGGCTTAGAGCATCGACGTGCTCCATGCGTTTACCCGGTCGATGTTCAATTTCAATGTCGTAATCTTGTACTCGTAACCACCATCTGGCGATCCGTGGTATGAGCTCTTTCTTTTGCATAGTCGTTTTAAGTGCGCTACAGTCTGTTTTAACTTTAACCTTTTTACCATAAATGTAATATCGAAATCGTTCTAGAGACTCTACAACGGCTAGAGTTTCGAGTTCATAACTATGAAACTTTTGTTCGTCAACGCTAGTTGCTCTACTGTAATATGCTATTGGCTTAAAATCATCTTTTTCACGCTGCAATAATACGCCTGCCAAACCTACTGCACTTGCATCCGTGTGCAGCTCATGGTCTGCATCCACACGATATGCTACCAATACTGGTCGGGATACTAATTTAGATTTTAATTGCTCAAATGCGCATTCTTGCACTTTCGTCCATTCAAATTTTTGATTTTTTCGTAACAGTTTGCGTAACGGCTCTGAAATTATAGCATATCCGGGGACAAATTTTCTAAAGTACCCGCTTAACCCTAAAAATCTGCGTATATCTGCTATATTAGCCAGTGTCTGAAACTTGGATATGGCTTGAGTTTTGATTTTACCAGGCGAAATACCTTCTGGCGTTAGCTCGTGACCAAGAAATGTAATCGTCGTTTTCATAAAATCGCATTTTTTTATATTTAGCGTCAAGCCCGCATTACGTAAAACTGTCAAAACTCTGTTCAATTTTTCTAGCATTTGCTCGAACGTTTGACTACCTATCAAGATGTCGTCCATGTAAATCATAAGGTCGTCTTCGTGGACTTGTTCCTTAATCTTTGTCATTAAGCGTTGAAAAACAATCGGCGCATTCTTCAACCCAAATGGCATGCGTTTGAATTCATACAAGCCATCAGGGGTTATAAATGCCGTGTATTTGCGACTTTCAGGTGCGATTGGGATTTGATAATATCCACTATTTAAATCTAGAATCGTAAAAAATTTATATTGCTTAGCTTGGTGCAGTTGTTCCTCGATATTTGGAACCGGAAAATTCTCTTTTTCAATTAACAAATTTAAACGACGGTAATCTACGCAAAGTCTATCGCTTCCATCTTTTTTTTTAACTAATACAATCGGGCTTGCAAATTCTGATGAGGATTTTGTTATAATATCGTTATCTTCGAGATCTTTAATCATTTGTGTAATTATCATTCGCTTTGGCGCTGGCACTCGATAAGGCATTTGCGCAATAGTCTTTTTTGATTTTAAAACAATTCGCATTTCAATTAAGTGTGACTTACCAATGCCGTTTAATCCGCTCGAGAACACATCATTGTAGTTTTCCAGTAACTCTTGCAGTTTACGCCTTTGATCTGCACTACTTACATTATATGTTATTTTTGTAAACCATTCATCATCAGGTAACGTAACAGCATAACGACGTTCAGGTTCCAACTTTGATTGACCATCCTCCACCGTAAACACCAAACCTTTACGCGCTACGACGTCTTGACCCAGTAGAAAATCGGTTTCCAACATATTATCTGCAACAATATAGACTAGCACGTTGACCTTTGCTTCACCAATTACTATGTCGAGCATACACCTTTCCCGCATCATGTATCTGCCACCACTTATTCCGTTTAAATGTGCGCAACACTCTTCAGGTTCAATTCTCAACATATCGACCGTTGACTTTCGAACAAAACTGCACTCGCTACCAGTATCGATTAACGCTTCAAAAATTCTGCCGTTTACGTTAACTTTCTTAACAAAACATCTTTCATCTCGTTTCAGATCAGCTTTTCGAACGTTATGTGCTACTTGCTTACAACCACAATTGATCGGTTCGTTTCGTTTATGCACTTTACCACAATCAGCACATCTTGAACGCTTCTGCTCCTTCGTACATTTACTTGATATGTGGCCTATCTCGCCACAATTGTAACACACAACTTTTTTGCCTTCACTATTCGCTACATGCTGTCGCGGTACGCCCTTCGCATTACTTCCAAAATTTTGTTTAAACGTGGTAACTTTAACACGATTTCTTAACCACTCTTCAATTATTTCGCGCATTTTCTTCGTACTTTCAAACCTCTGCGCTGCAATGGCACTTTGTAACTCGGAATGATTCAAACCCTGTCGCGTATATTGGATTATTGCAGATTCACTTAGTTGAAATCGCTTGCCTAGGGCATTCACTCTAAAACAGTAGTCGGATATACGTTCACCTGTTCTGCGTCCCGATTCATTCATCATACGATGAATTTGAGCTTCATCATAAGACATGCAAAATTCATTTTTCAATTCCGCAGCGAAATCATCCCAGCTGGTGTGCACAGTGGGTAATGTGTCTAACCACATACGAGCGACTCCTTTCAATTGCCCATAAACCGCTACTAAAACACATTTTCGTCTAGTTGGTAAGCTCTCATAACGCTGCTAACACGATCAATAAACTGCTGAACTGTGAGCGACTGCGTGTTGGTTGGATCAAACTCCGGTATCATGTCCGATATTTCTCTAATCGACCGAAAACCACCGACATATGCATTTGTAAGAATTGACGGCGTCGAAATTTGACAAATATTTTCGTTTGCGTTTTGATTATTAACATTCGGTTGCCCTACATTCGCGTCAAGTGTTCGTTGATTATTCTGCTGCAGCATGCCGACAATAGTTTCCATCATACCACGTAAATCATTGATTTGCTCTTGCAGCCCCGAATCAATGACTGCGGGAGCTTCAATTTCGTCACCACCGATTTTTTGTATTAAGCGTAGTTCTAGCTCCGCTCTAGAACCAGACGTAGATAAGCCTTTTTCGCGCAGTATCACTTTTAATTGATCGATTTTTAGTTCGTTTATTTTAGGCATCGTGAATTGTTTTATTATTATTTTTCTTTTACAGGTATATATTCACAACTTCTTATTTACTTCTCGTCGCTTTTCGTTTTTGTTTTGATTAAACTCGTTAATTTTCGTTTTCAGTTACTATTTTTCGTTTTGTTTTGATTTTTCAATTCACAATTCGTTGATTTCTGCTTTTAGTTATTACATTTGTAATCGTTGACATTCGTTGTTCTTATTTTTCGTTGTTGCGTTTGCACTCGTTTATGTGAATCTCCGTTGACATTCGTTGTTTATGTTTCTCGTTGCTGCGTTAATATACGTACTCGTAGATTTTCATGTCGTTCGTTTGTTATCGTTTAACGTTGCTTCCTCTCTTCGTTGACCTTTTCTACTTCGTTGACGAGACACCCGGTAGTTTTGCTTCACGTTGATACGTCGATAGATGGCGTTGCTTCTGCGCTTTAGTAATTTCGCTTTGTCGTATACGCATGTTGTAGTACTATTATTTTCTCACTCTTACTCATACCGATTTTGTCTTGAAACGCGACCGATTCTTTCGCACTCACTCTTTAAATTTCATATTCAAATAAAACTGCCGATTGCCGAAATTGCGATTGTTGGAGCGCTAGCGCTCCTGCACTTTTAGATTTGAAATTGTCTTCTTTTGTTTTTTTTTCTCACAGCTTCTTTTTTGCTATTTTTAATGCGTTCATGCGACTACGTTCATTTGTGGCATCATTTCACACACTTTCCCAGCTTCTGAACTGTTAACGATATACTTACATTTACATACATCAAATAAAGAAAAGCGTTTGTCAGGATTTTTAAAACTGTGTATTCATTAACAATGTTTGTTTGTGTGTGACAGTTCAATTATAAATAAATAAATAGTTCATGTTTAAGTTTTAAAGAAATGGAAAACGTTGATTGGTGTTATCGCGTCGGTTGATGATTGCTGACTGACTACTCGTATTCTTCTTCTTCTCGATGTTTTTGACATTCATTTACAACTTAAATATGTTAAACTAATGATTTGAAGCATTTGATATCGAGTGCTAAATGTGTATATACAACAAAATCGACTTTATACCTAAATATAAGTTACGGAATTCTTCTAAATGCACTGCCGTTATGCCGTCATGGCTTTGTGTTAACTTCAGTCGTTAAAGAAGGTTTATTAACTTAAGTATATTAAACTAATGATTTGAAGCATTTCGATATCGATTGCTAAATGCGTATATACAAGAAAATCGACTTTATACCTAAATATAAGATTACGGATTATTATAAATGCACTGCCGTTATGCCGTTAAGGCTTTTGTAGACTTTAGTAAGATAAAGAGGGTTAATTAGCTTAAATATGTTAAACTAATGATTTGAAGCATTTCGATATCGATTGCTAAATGTGTATATACAACAAAATCGACTTTATACCTAAATATAAGATTACGTAATTCTTCTAAATGCTTTGCCGTTATGCCGTTAAGGCGTTTGTAGACTTTAGTAAGATAAAGAGGGTTAATTAGCTTAAATATGTTAAACTAATGATTTGAAGCATTTCGATATCGATTGCTAAATGAGTATATACAAGAAAATCGACTTTATACCTAAATAAAAGATTACGGAATTCTTCCAAATGCACTGCCGTTATGCCGTTAAGGCTTTTGTAGACTTTAGTAAGATAAAGAGGGTTAATTAACTTAACTATGTTAAACTAATGATTTGAAGCATTTCGATATCGATTGCTAAATGTGTATATGCAACAAAATCAACTTTATACCTAAATATAAGATTACGTAATTCTTCTAAATGCTTTGCCGTTATGCCGTTAAAACGTTTGTAGACTTTAGTAAGATAAAGAGGGTTAATTAACTTAAATATGTTAAACTAATGATTTGAAGCATTTCGATATCGATTGCTAAATGAGTATATACAAGAAAATCGACTTTATACCTAAATATAAGATTACGTAATTCTTCTAAATGCTTTGCCGTTATGCCGTTAAGGCGTTTGTAGACTTTAGTAAGATAAAGAGGGTTAACTAGCTTAAATATGTTAAACTAATGATTTGAAGCATTTCGATATCGATTGCTAAATGAGTATATACAAGAAAGTCGACTTTATACCTAAATATAAGATTACGTAATTCTTCTAAATGCTTTGCCGTTATGCCGTTAAGATGTTTGTAGACTTCAGTAAGATAAAGAGGGTTAATTATCTTAAACATGTTAAACTAATGATTTGAAGCATTTCGATTTCGATTGCTAAATGAGTATATACAAGAAAAGCGACTTTATACGTAAATATAAGATTACGTAATTCTTCTAAATGCTTTGCCGTTATGCCGTTAAGGCGTTTGTAGACTTCAGTAAGATAAAGATGGTTAATTAACTTAAATATGTTAAACTTATGATTTGAGGCATTTCGATATCGATTGCTAAATGTGTATGTACAAGAAAATCGACTTTATACCTAAATATATGATAACGGAATTCTTCTGCATGCACTGCCGTTATGCTGTTAAGGCGTTTGTAGACTTCAGTAAGATAAAGAGGGTTAATTAACTTAAATATGTTAAACTTATGATTTGAGGCATTTCGATATCGATTGCTAAATGAGTATATACAAGAAAATGGACTTTATACCTAAATATAAGATTACGGAATTCTTCTAAATTCTTTGCCGTTATGCCGGTAAGGCGTTTGTAGACTTCAGTAAGATAGAGAGGGTTAATAAACTTAAATATATTAAACTAATGATTTGAGGCATTTCGATAGCGATTGCTAAATGTGTATATACAAGAAAATCGACTTTATACCTAAATATATGATAACGTTAAGGCGTTTGTAGACTTCAGTAAGATAAAGGGGGTTAATTAACTTAAATATGTTAAATCGACTTTATACCTAATATAAGATTACGGAATTCTTCTAAATGCACTGCCGTTATGCCGCCATGGCTTTAAGCCAACTTCCGTTCGTTAAAGAAGGTTTATTAGCTTAAATATGTTAAACTAATGATTTGAAGCATTTCGATATCGATTGCTAAATGAGTATATACAAGAAAATCGACTTTATACCTAAATATAAGATTACGTAATTCCTAAATGTTTGCCGTTATGCCTAGATGTTTGTAGACTTCAGTAAGATAAAGAGGTTAATTATCTTAAACATGTTAAACTATGATTTGAAGCATTTCGATTTCGATTGCTAAATGAGTATTCAAAAGGGTTTAACCTAAAATGCGGCCAATTTTGCTTATTAAACTTTTAGCTTCAAAGATAAGAGGTTAATTAGTTTTGAAACTAAATTTGTTTCGATAATTGCAAATGTGTTATACCAAAATTGACTTTTCCCTTTAATAAAATTCAAATTCTTCAAGCGTTAGCCGTTAAAAGTTTAATTCATGGTTAAAGTATTTAACTTAAATATGTTAAACCGAATGATTTGAAGCATTTCGATTTCTATTGCTAAATGAGTATTTTACAAGAAAATGGACTTTATACCTAAATATAAGATTACGGAATTCTTCTAAATTCTTTGCCGTTATGCCGGTAAGGCGTTTGTAGACTTCAGTAAGATAGAGAGGGTTAATAAACTTAAATATATTAAACTAATGATTTGAGGCATTTCGATAGCGATTGCTAAATGTGTATATACAAGAAAATCGACTTTATACCTAAATATATGATAACGTTAAGGCGTTTGTAGACTTCAGTAAGATAAAGGGGGTTAATTAACTTAATATGTTAAATCGACTTTATACCTAATATAAGATTACCAAAATTCTTCAAATGCACTCCCGTTATGCCGCCATGGCTTTAAGCCAACTTCCGTTCGTTAAAGAAGGTTTATTAGCTTAAATATGTTAAACTAATTATTTGAAGCATTTCGATATCGATTGCTAAATGCGTATATGCTACAAAATCGGCTTTATACCTAAATATAAGATTACGGAATTCTTCTAAATGCACTGTCGTTATACCGCCATGGCTCTATATCACCTTCATTACGTTAAAGAAGGTTAACCAACTTAAATATGTTAAACGAATGATTTGAAGCATTTCGATATCTATAGCTAAATGTGTATTTACAAGAAAATCGACTTTATACCTAATATAAGATTACGGAATTCTTCTAACTGCACTGCCGTTATGCCGCCATGGCTTTAAGCAAACTTCCGTTCGTTAAAGAAGGTTTATTAACTTAAATATGTTAAAGTAATGATTTGAAGCATTTCGATATCGATTGCTAAATGGGTATATACAAGAAAATCAACTTTATACATAAATACAAGACTACGGAATTCTCCCAAATGTATTGTCGTTATGCTGCCATGGCTTTACATAAACTTCAATACGTTAACCAAGGTTAATTAACTTAAATATAAGTTAATCAGCCTTAACGGCATAAAGGCAGTGTAATTAGAAGATTTACGTAATCTTATATTTAGGAAACAAGTCGATTTTCTTGTATATACTCATTTAGCAATCGATATCGAAATGCTTCAAATAACTGGTTTAACATATTTAAGTTAACAAACCTACTTTAACGCACTGAAGTGAACACAAAGCCATGGCGGCATAACGGCTTATATTTAGGTATAAATTCGATTTTTTTTGCATATACACATTTAGCAGTCGATATCGAAATGCTTCAAATCATTAGTTTAACATATTAAGTTAATAAACATTTTTTAGCTTAATGAGGTCTACATAAAGCCTTAACGGTATAACGGCAGTGCATTTAGAAGAACTCCGTAATGTTATAATTTTACATTTAGGTATAAAGTCGATTTTGTTGTATTTACACATTTAGCAGTCGATATCGAAATGCTTCAAACCATTAGTTTAACATACTTAAAATAATTAACCTTTTTTAACGTATTGAAGTTGATGCAAACCATGGCGGCATAACGACAGTACATTTTGAAGAATTCCGTAATCTTATATTTAGGTATAAAGTCGATTTTCTTGTATATACACATTTAGTAATCGATATCGAAATGCTTCAAATCATTAGTTTAACATATTAAAATTAATTAACCATCTTTAACGTATTTAAGGTGAAATAAAGCCTTAACGCCATAACGACAGTAATTTGAAAGAATTCCGTAATCATTTATTTAGGTATAAAGTCGATTTTCTGGTATATATGCATTTAGAAATCGATATCGAAATGCTTCAACTCATTAGTTTAACATATTTAAGTTAATTAACCTTTTTTAACGTATTTAAGTTGACATAAAGCCATGGCGGAATAACGGCAGTGCATTTGGAAGAATTCCGTAATCTTATATTAAAGGTATAATGTCGGTTTTCTTGTATATACGCATTTAGCAATCGATATCGAAGTGCTTCAAATCATTAGTTTAACATATTTAAGTTAATTAACCTTCTTTATCTTACTGAAGTTCACATAAAGCCAAAACGGTATAACGGCAGTGCATTTGGGAGAATTTCGTAATTTTATATTTAGGTATAAAGTCGATTTTCTTGTATATACACATTTAGCAATCGATATCGAAATGCCTCAAATCATTAGTTTAACATATTTAAGTTAATTAACCT
This sequence comes from Bactrocera correcta, assembly GCA_027475135.1. NCBI lineage: Eukaryota > Metazoa > Arthropoda > Insecta > Diptera > Tephritidae > Bactrocera > Bactrocera correcta. The sequence continues at coordinate 8,390 of JAPZAG010001448.1, read as the reverse complement.
TCTTTAACATATTGAAGTTGATATAAAGCCATGGCGGCATAACGGCAGTACATTTGGAAGAATTCCGTAATCTTATATTTATGTATAAAGAAGATTTTCTTGTACATGTGAATTTAGCAATCGATTTCGAAAATCTTCAAATCATTAGTTTAACATACTTAAGTCAATAAACCTTCTTTAACGAACAGAAGTTAACATGAAGCCATAACTGCATAACGGCAGTGCATTTAAAAGAATTCCGTAATCTTATATTTAGGTATAAAGTCGATTTTCTAGTATATACACATATAGCAATCGATATCAAAATGCCTCAAATCATTAGTTTAACATATTTAAGTTAATTAACCCTCTTTATCTTACTGAAGTCTTCAAACGCCTTAACGGCATAACGGCAATGCATGTAGAAGAATTCCGTAATCTTATATTTAGGTATAAATTCGATTTTCTTGTATATACTCATTTAGCAATCGATATCGAAATGCTTTAAATCATTAGTTTAACATATTTAAGTTAACGAACCTACTTTAACGCACAGAAGTTAACACAAAGCCATGGCGGCATAACGGCAGTGCATGTAGAAGAATTCCGTAATCTTATATTTAGGTATAAAGTCGATTTTTTTGTATATATGCATTTAGCAATCGATTTCGAAAATCTTCAAAACATTAGTTTAACATATTTAAGTTAATTATCCTTCTATAACATATTGAAGTTGATAAAAAGCCATGGCGGCATAGCGACAGTACATTTGCAAGAATTCCGTAAACTTATATTTAGGTAGAAAGTCGATTTTCTTGTATATATGCATTAAGCAACCGATTTCAAAATGCTTCAAATAACTGGTGTAACATATCTAAGTTAATAAACCTTCTTAAACGAACTGAAGTTAAAATGAAGCCATAACGGCATAACGGCAGTGCATTTAGAAGAATTCCGTAATCTTATATTTCGGTATAAAGCCGATTTTCTTGTATATACACATTTAGCAATCGATATCGAAATGCTTCAAATCATTAGTTAAACATATTTAAGTTAATTAACACTCTTTATCTTACTGAAATCGACAAACGCCTTAACGGCATAACGGCAAAGCATTTGGAAGAATTACGTAATCTTATATTTAGGTATTAAGTCGATTTTCTTGTATATACTCATTTAGCAGTCGATATCGAAATGCTTTAAATCATTAGTTTAACATATTTAAGTTAACGAACCTACTTTAACGCACTGAAGTTAACACAAAGCCATGGCGGCATAACGGCAGTGCATGTAGAAGAATTCCGTAATCTTATATTTAGGTATAAATTCGATTTTTTTGTATATACACATATAGCAATCGATATCGAAATGCTTCAAATCATTAGTTTAACAAATTTAAGCTAATTAACCTTCGTTAACGCATTGAAGTTGATATAAAGCCATGGCGGCATAACGACAGTACATTTGGAAGAATTCCGTAATCTTATATTTAGGTATAAAGTCGATTTTGTTGTATATATGCATTTAGCAGTCGATTTCGAAAATCTTCAAATCATTAGTTTAACATATTTAAGTTAATTAACCTTCTTTAACGTATTGAAGTTGATGCAAACCATGGCGGCATAACGACAGTACATTTGGAAGAATTCCGTTATCTTATATTTAGGTATAAAGTCGATTTTCTTGTATATACACATTTAGCAATCGATATCGAAATACTTCAAATCATTAGTTTAACATATTAAAGTTAATTAACCATCTTTAACGTATTTAAGGTGAAATAAAGCCTTAACGCCATAACGACAGTAATTTGAAAGAATTCCGTAATCTTTTATTTAGGTATAAAGTCGATTTTCTGGTATATACACATTTAGAAATCGATATCGAAATGCTTCAAATCATTAGTTTAACATATTTAAGTTAATTAACCTTTTTTAACGTATTGAAGTTGACATAAAGCCATGGCGGAATAACGGCAGTGCATTTGGAAGAATTCCGTAATCTTATATTTAGGTATAAAGTCGATTTTGTTGTTTATACACATTTAGCAATCGATATCGAGATGCTCAACTCATTAGTTTAACATATTTAAGTTAATTAACCTTTTTTAACGTATTTAAGTTGACATAAAGCCATGGCGGAATAACGGCAGTGCATTTGGAAGAATTCCGTAATCTTATATTTAGGTATAATGTCGGCTTTCTTGTATATACGCATTTAGCAATCGATATCGAAATGCTTCAAATCATTAGTTTAACATATTTAAGTTAATTAACCTTCTTTATCTTACTGAAGTTTACATAAAGCCAAAACGGTATTTCGGCAGTGCATTTGGGAGAATTTCGTAATTTTATATTTAGGTATAAAGTCGATTTTCTTGTATATACACATTTAGCAATCGATATCGAAATGCCTCAAATCATTAGTTTAACATATTTAAGTTAATTAAACTTCTTTAACATATTGAAGTTGATATAAAGCCATGGCGGCATAACGGCAGTACATTTGGAAGAATTCCGTAATCTTATATTTATGTATAAAGAAGATTTTCTTGTACATGTGAATTTAGCAATCGATTTCGAAAATCTTCAAATCATTAGTTTAACATACTTAAGTCAATAAACCTTCTTTAACGAACAGAAGTTAACATGAAGCCATAACTGCATAACGACAGTGCATTTAAAAGAATTCCGTAATCTTATATTTAGGTATAAAGTCGATTTTCTTGTATATACACATATAGCAATCGATATCAAAATGCCTCAAATCATTAGTTTAACATATTTAAGTTAATTAACCCTCTTTATCTTACTGAAGTCTTCAAACGCCTTAACGGCATAACGGCAATGCATGTAGAAGAATTCCGTAATCTTATATTTAGGTATAAATTCGATTTTCTTGTATATACTCATTTAGCAATCGATATCGAAATGCTTCACATCATTAGTTTGACATATTTAAGTTAAAAAACCTACTTTAAACCGAAGATAACACACAGCCATGGCGGCATAACGGCAGTGCATGTAGAAGAAATCCGTAATCTTATATTTAAGTATTAAGTCGAATTTGTTGTATATATGCATTTAGCAATCGATTTCGAAAATCTTTAAATCATTAGTTTAACATATTTAAGTTAATTAACCCTCTTTATCTTACTGAAGACTGCAAACGCCTTAACGGCATAACGGCAGTGCATTTGAAGAATTCCGTAATCTTATATTTAGGTATAAAGTCGATTTTTTTGTATATATGCATTAAGCAATCGATTTCGAAAATCTTCAAAACATTAGTTTAACAAATTTAAGTTATTTATCCTTCTATAACACATTGAAGTTGATAAAAAGCCATGGCGGCATAGCGACAGTACATTTGCAAGAATTCCGTAAACTTATATTTAGGTAGAAAGTCGAGATTCTTGTATATATGCATTAAGCAACCGATTTCAAAATGCTTCAAATAACTGGTGTAACATATTTAAGTTAATAAACCTTCTTAAACGAACTGAAGTTAAAACGAAGCCATAACGGCATAACGGCAGTGCATTTAGAAGAATTCCGTAATCTTGTATTTCGGTATAAAGTCGATTTTCTTGTATATACACATTTAGCAATAGATATCGAAATGCTTCAAATCATTAGTTAAACATATTTAAGTTAATTAACCCTCTTTATCTTACTGAAATCGACAAACGCCTTAACGGCATAACGGCAAAGCATTTGGAAGAATTACGTAATCTTATATTTAGGTATTAAGTCGATTTTCTTGTATATACTCATTTAGCTATCGATATCGAAATGCTTTAAATCATTAGTTTAACATATTTAAGTTAACGAACCTACTTTAACGCACTGAAGTTAACACAAAGCCATGGCGGCATAACTGCAGTGCATGTAGAAGAATTCCGTAATCTTATATTTAGGTATAAATTCGATTTTTTTGTATATACACATATAGCAATCGATATCGAAATGCTTCAAATCATTAGTTTAACAAATTTAAGTTAATTAACCTTCGTTAACGTATTGAAGTTGATATAAAGCCATGGCGGCATAACGACAGTACATTTGGAAGAATTCCGTAATCTTATATTTAGGTATAAAGTCGATTTTGTTGTATATATGCATTTAGCAGTCGATTTCGAAAATCTTCAAATCATTAGTTTAACATATTTAAGTTAATTAACCTTCTTTAACGTATTGAAGGTGATAAAAAGCCATGGCGACATAACGACAGTACATTTGGAAGAATCCCGTAATCTTATATTTAGGTATGAAGTCGATTTTCTTGTATATACTCATTTAGCACTCGATATCGAAATGCTTCAAATCACTAGTTTACCATATTTAAGTTTGCAAACCTACTTTAACGCACTGAAGTTTACACAAAGTCATGGCGACATAACATCTTATATTTAGGTATAAATTCGATTTTTTTGTATATACACATTTAGCAATCGATATCGAAATGCTTCAAATCATTAGTTTAACATATTAAGTTAATAAACATTTTTTAGCTTAATGAGGTCTAGATAAAGCCTTAACGGTATAACGGCAGTACATTTAGAAGAACTCCGTAATGTTATAATTTTATATTTAGGTATAAAGTGGATTTTGTTTTATTTACACATTTAGCAGTCGATATCGAAATGCTTCAAACCATTAGTTTAACATATTTAAAATAATTAACCTTCTTTAACGTATTGAAGTTGATACAAACCATGGCGGCATAACGACAGTACATTTGGAAGAATTCCGCAATCTTATATATGGGTATAAAAACGATTTTCTTGTATATACACATTTAGCAAGCGATATCGAAATGCTTCAAATCATTAGTTTAACATATTTAAGTTAATTAACCATCTTTAACGTATTGAAGGTGAAATAAAGCCATGGCGCCATAACGACAGTAATTTGGAAGAATTCCGTAATCTTATATTTAGGTATAAAGTCGATTTTCTTGTATATATGCATTTAGAAATCGATATAGAAATGCTTCAAATCATTAGTTTAACATATTTAAGTTAATTAACCATCTTTAACGTATTGAAGGTGAAATAAAGCCATGGCGCCATAACGACAGTAATTTGGAAGAATTCCGTAATCTTATATTTAGGTATAAAGTCGATTTTCTTGTATATATGCATTAAAAAATCGATATCGAAATGATTAAAATCATTAGTTTAACATATTTAAGTTAATTAACCATCTTTAACGTATTGAAGGTAAAATAAAGCCATGGCGCCATAACGACAGTAATTTGGAAGAATTCCGCTGTCGTATATTTAGGTATAAAGTCGATTTTCTTGTATATATGCATTAAGCAATCGATATCGAAATGCTTCAAATAACTGGTTTAACATATTTGAGTTAATAAACCTTCTTTAACTAACTGAAGTTAACATAAAGCCATGGCGGAATAACGGCAGTGCATTTGGAAGAATTCCGTTATCCTATATTTAAGTATAAAGTCAAGTTTCTTGTACTAGCACATTTAGCAATCGATATCGAAATGCTTCAAATCATTAGTTTAACATATATAAGTAAAATTACCTTCTTTAACCTACCGAAGGTGATATGAAGCCATGGCGGTATAACTGCACTGCATTTAGAAGAATTCCGAAATTTTATATTTAGGTATAAATTCGAATTTCTTGTATATATGCATTTAGAAATCGATATCGAAAAGCTTCAAATCATTAGTTTAACATATTTAAGTTAATTAACCTTCTTTAACGTATTGAAGTTGATATAAAGCCATGGCGGCATATCGACAGTGCATCTAGAAGAATTCCGTAATCTTATCTTTAGGTATAATGTCGATTTTCTTGTATATACACATTTTGCAATCGATATCAAAATGCTTCAAATCATTAGTTTAACATATTTAAGTTAATAAAACTTCTTTAACGCACTGAAGTCTACATAAAGCCTTAACGGTATAACTGCACTGCATTTAGAAGAATTCCGTTATCTTATATTTAGGTATAAATTTGACTTTCTTGTATATACTCTTTTAGCAAGCGATATCAAAATGCTTCAAACCATTAGTTTAAAATATTTAAAATAATTAAACTTCTTTAACGTATTGAAGTTGATACAAAGCCATGCCGGCATAACGACAGTACATTTGGAAGAATTCCGTAATCTTATATTTAGGTATAAAGTCGATTTTCTTGTATATCGCATTCAGCAATCGATATCGAAATGCTTCAAATCATTAGTTTAACATATTTAAGTTAATAAACCTTCTTTAACGCACTGAAGTCTACATAAAGCCTTAACGGCATAACGGCGGTGCATTTAGAAGAATTCAGTTATCTTATATTTAGGTATAAATTCGATTTTCTTGTATATACATATTTAGCAATCTTTATCGAAATGCTTCAAATCATTAGTTTAACATATTTAAGTTAATTAACCCTCTTTATCTTACTGAAGTCTGCAAACGCCTTAACGGCATAACGGCAGTGCATTTGAAGAATTCCGTAATCTTATATTTAGGTATAAAGTCGATTTTTTTGTATATATGCATTTAGCAATCGATTTCGAAAATCTTCAAAACATTAGTTTAACATATTTAAGTTAATAAAACTTCTTTAACGCACTGAAGTCTACATAAAGCCTTAACGGCATAACGGCGGTGCATTTAGAAGAATTCAGTTATCTTATATTTAGGTATAAATTCGATTATCTTGTATATACATATTTAGCAAGCGATATCGAAATGCTTCAAATCCTTAGTTTAACATATTTAAGTTAATTAACCTTCTTTAACGAACAGAAGTTAACATAAAGCCATAACGGCATAACGGCAGTGCATTTAGAAGAATTCCGTAAACTTATATTTAGGTAGAAAGTCGTTTTTCTTGTATATATGCATTAAGCAATCGATTTCAAAATGCTTCAAATAACTGGTGTAACATATCTAAGTTAATAAACCTTCTTAAACGAACTGAAGTTAAAATGAAGCCATAACGGCATAACGGCAGTGCATTTAGAAGAATACCGTAATCTTTTATTTAGGTATAAAGTCGATTTTCTTGTATATACACATTTAGCAATCTTTATCGAAATGCTTCAAATCATTAGTTTAACATATTTAAGTTATTTAACCCTCTTTATCTTACTGAAGTCTACAAACGCCTTAACGGCATAGCGGCAAAGCATTTAGAAGAATTACGTAATCTTATATTTAGGTATTAAGTCGATTTTCTTGTATATACTAATTTACCAATCGATATCGAAATGCTTCAAATCATTAGTTTAACATATTTAAGTTAACGAACCTACTTTAACGCACTGAAGTTAACACAAAGCCATGGCGGCATAACGGCAGTGCATGTAGAAGAATTCCGTAATCTCATATTTAGGTATAAATTCGATTTTTTTGTATATACACATTTAGCAATCGATATCGAAATGCTTCAAATCATTAGTTTAACAAATTTAAGTTAATTAACCTTCTTTAACGTATTGAAGTTGATATAAAGCCATGGCGGCATAACGACAGTACATTTGGAAGAATTCCGTAATCTTATATTTAGGTATAAATTCGATTTTCTTGTATATACTCATTTAGCAATCGATATCGAAATGCTTCACATCATTAGTTTGACATATTTAAGTTAAAAAACCTACTTTAAACCGAAGATAACACACAGCAATGGCGGCATAACGGCAGTGCATGTAGAAGAAATCCGTAATCTTATATTTAAGTATTAAGTCGAATTTGTTGTATATATGCATTTAGCAATCGATTTCGAAAATCTTTAAATCATTAGTTTAACATATTTAAGTTAATTAACCCTCTTTATCTTACTGAAGTCTGCAAACGCCTTAACGGCATAACGGCAGTGCATTTGAAGAATTCCGTAATCTTATATTTAGGTATAAAGTCGATTTTTTTGTATATTTGCATTTAGCAATCGATTTCGAAAATCTTCAAAACATTAGTTTAACATATTTAAGTTAATTATCCTTCTATAACATATTGAAGTTGATAAAAAGCCATGGCGGCATAGCGACAGTACATTTGCAAGAATTCCGTAAACTTATATTTAGGTATAAAGTCGATTTTCTTGTATATACACATATAGCAATCGATATCAAAATGCCTCAAATCATTAGTTTAACATATTTAAGTTAATTAACACTCTTTATCTTACTGAAATCGACAAACGCCTTAACGGCATAACGGCAAAGCATTTGGAAGAATTACGTAATCTTATATTTAGGTATTAAGTCGATTTTCTTGTATATACTCATTTAGCAATCGATATCGAAATGCTTTAAATCATTAGTTTAACATATTTAAGTTAACGAACCTACTTTAACGCACTGAAGTTAACACAAAGCCATGGCGGCATAACGGCAGTGCATGTAGAAGAATTCCGTAATCTTATATTTAGG
>JAPZAG010001446.1:0-11374 GCA_027475135.1 Bactrocera correcta | reverse complement strand
TTTTAATTTTGCTATATTAATTACATATTGATTTTTTTACTGGAAAGAAGAAAAGCACAGCCGGCGCTTTACACCATTTCACTGCGTTATAATTACAGTTAACAACTAAATTTAGTGCTTTTCGCCGCAAAGGCACTGTTATTGTTTACTCTAACTGCGGTGGCGAGGGACGTTTTGTATGTAAGCATTTTCATGTGTTTCTTTAATGTGTATGCGAGAGAGTCCTCGAAAAGTAACAGTGAAAGTAGGATAATGTGTCTCCATGAAACCTAAAAACCATGAAAATCGTTGCTGCACATGCATAATTTTGTATTGGTGTGAGTACGAGTAAGTCATTATTATGAACATAAAGCTACTTGTTGTTGTCGTGCTACATTTTTTCTTTCTCTCGTGGTTTGGTAAGACCAAATTTTTCGTGGTCCGCTTACAAGGCCGCATGCTATGGCACTGAATTAGATAATTCTCGGTGTGTATTTATACTTTTTGTTTGAAATTATATTGTTTGTATGTGTTATATACTCTGTAATCAAACTGAAAGCTTAATTTTTAATTTCAACTTCGCGTGTTTTTTGAATCGGTACATTTCACATCAAAATATTTATTAGTATTTGAGATACAATAAGTATATATAGATGCTTATACTTTTAATATTTTTTCCCTCAAAAAGCTTCCGTGGGCAAAGACTTTATTCATGAAAAATTTTTTGTAAAAATCAAAAGCTGTCATATTTTATACTAAATAATATGTTGTTTTGTATTATTATATTTCTTAAACAAAATTTCTACAAAGCTCAAAAAAAGCTTTTCATTAATATTTTTTAGTGGCTTAATAATTAGACGTGCGTTGAAATCATTCAACTCATAAATTTGTAAATTCTCAAACAAACGTTTTTCAAAGAACCTAGCGAACTGAATCGTTCAAATACAAATATTTCATTTGGAGTTTCTTTAAATACTGATTTTGACAAGGGTTTTCTATGAAATTATAAATTCTGAAATTCTATATAATCGCATCTTTAAATTATTGAATTGAAAAATTTGATAAACCTGACAGAATTTCAAGTGAAAAGAGAGCAAATGAGATTTTGACACTCACACAGCAATTTATGCTTGAATAGATTTTAGCTAAAAGTTAGTTGCTTTAAAATAAGTTTTAACTTATTTATATACATGAATATACATGGTGTCTACGCCAGTAATGAAGAAGTCACACACAGATGCATTTTCTTCACATACAGCATGAAGAATATACATTTCTTCCGCTATTTTTCTTGAAGCCAAATTTCTGCGAAAATATTGAGCAAAGAAATTGAATTCATTGATTTCGAAAAGTTTTTTCTGTGTTGCAGTTGAAAGGTTAAGTTGCAGAAACTTCAGAAAACCCAAAGAACAGTGAACTGGTTTAAATGGTTGTTTGAGAACTGTCTTAACGAGTAGCGACAGTGCATGGCTATGCAGACAGAAACTTTGCTGACAAAAGTTAAATTGAAGCAAGTGAATTTATTGAAAGAGATGACACACCGTTTAAGATACGATTATACTGCACACATATATTTGTAATTGCATATATGTGTATACATTTAGTTTTAAAAATATTTATAACAACAAATTCTAATAATATCTTGACGACTATTTCTGCATCAACAACAAGACATCCATTGCGTATAAGTAACCTATCATTCTTGCTTGAATAAATAAATTAACACTGAATGAAAAATATACTAATTAAATGCACTTATTGTGAAAACAGATTCGTATTGTTTATATCAATGGGACCCTGGTTAAAAAAAAAATATTTAATTTATTTACAAAATTTATTAGGTTCAATAGCGATATCGGAGCGCTTATAATATAAAACATCGATTTCCAGTTTGAACAACAAATTTAAAGAAGTAATTTAATGCAACAATTTTCCCCAAACCGTGAGTAAAAAAAATTAAATTATATTAATGAAAATGTTTAAGTTAGCGCTAATATATAATGTTATCTCTCAGAGCTAATACTAGAAGAATGAAATGTGAATGTTCAAATTACAGAATTTTTTTTTTATACTTTCGTACACAAGCTTTAAAAGTTTTTTAAAGCAAAATGAAAAGCTTACCACTACAGGCTACTTATACATAAACTGTAAGTAAAATAAGTAATAAAATTATACTTAATTTAAGTGGAGATTAAGTAAATGTTTCCAAGTTGGCATACAAAATAAGCGGCGTGAAAAATCTGAGTAATGAAATTCAGTTGAGAAAGTGTTATTAACCCACTTTTAATGCAGTTCTGCGAATATACTAATGAAGTGCTAATATATTTTTGGTTTCATCGACGAAAAAAAATGGTGATCAAGCAAATAAAAAAACAACAAGTGAAATCAGAGGAATCAGTAAAAAAGCAATTTATTTTTTATTTATGAATATACAAGGGTATAAAAAACGTCCTTTTACTGCGAGCTCTTTGCCATTGTATACAAATATCAAGCTCAAGTGTTGGCGGCAGCCACCAATGTCATGCTGCCATATATTACCGTACATATGAGCATATTCATGCTTCTGTAAGTAACTCTGTTTGCGCAATGATATGCCAGTCAATATATTTTATTTATTCTTTTAAGCCAACGAACCTCAAAAAAGCATTAATGTTACTCCAATGATCAGAAGTACGTATATATTTATATACATATATATATCTGGCAAGATAATGAGCTGGCTTGCGGCTACTTTGACTTACAATGGCTGCATCAGAGTATTTTATTTATGAATAAGGGTTAAGTTGCCACTGGGTTACTTGTCATATGCAAATTACTAGTGCAACGTGAAACTTAGGACAGTCATGTGGCGAACAATTTTTGTAGTGTTTCGACGCGATCAGGTCACCAGGACTATGGCACTATTGCCGTTTTTCGTTTTAATCTAAGACTACGAGTAAATGTTGTTCGGGTTAATTTGGTTATATACCAAGGAGCGCTTAAAACGCTTCTTAAGGCTTTAGATTGATATCATTGAAAAATTTTAATGTTAAATTTACTCGCCGTGCCCGATCACTACATTGCATGCGCCCATATTGGTTTAAGGATTGACTTGTAGAGTTGAACTTTCACATCGACTTTGACACTAAGTTGTGATCGCAGGCCTAAAAGCCAGTCCTTTTTATTTATATATATATTATTATTGTTTATATGTTTCTATGTTATTATAAACCTTTTTTGGTAGTATATTATGAAGTACAAGCATTCATTTAACTACACCTAATCTTAATGTAGCTTTAGAAAATTCGACAATGCAGCACAACTCTGGCAATGTGAACCTTTAATGGCTCTCTGCTCAGAATATGCTCATATTTACTCTACTCCTATGCTCAGTTGCCTGCTTTATTGTTGTTGCCTAGGGCGCCGTTTTTTAATTTTTTTGATAAGAAATATGCTAATTTGACAACATTGTGAGTAGTGACATGGTAATTGTTGCACGAATTCTTATAACTATACATGTTTTTATAAATGCTTCAAACTATAGTCTTACAATACTTATAATTAACATGTTAAGTATGTACTTCGCTAGATTCTCAAATGAATTTCAATTCATTATTAATTGATATTTATTATACATAAATTTTTATTAATTTTTTTCACCACAGTTTTTTCCGACTGGTTGCTTTATAGAAAGAAAAAGTTTCGAATTCTGACGAAAATGACAATGCACATTTTATACTTAGAAGTAAATTTATGAGTACTATGAAAATGTTTAATCGAATAAACAGAAGACGCCAGTATAACTATACGCGTATATAAGGGATCCACTTCGAGGTAAAGTATGGAGTTGCCTTCCGTGGACCTCTGTGGGTTGACAGGAGAATTTCAAAACAAAAATTCATGCCTTTTCAATTCAGATATGAATTTGACAACAGTTCTATCTCTATAATTCCGGGAAATTTTTTATACCCAATCCAGCTCTCTTTGCAATATTTCCATCGCAAAACTCACTGATCCATTTTTACCTACAACTTATAGATTAAAAAAAATTAGCACGTCACAACAATATGCTTACATATGCTCCATCACTGTGTGTAAATTTCTATATATTTATTCCAATGTAACAAATTATCTATTTATGTAGATAAAATGCAACATTTGCCGCATTTCACACATATTGCTGCTGACATTGTCACTGCTGCAAGCGGTTTACCACAACCAACAGTGACAACTATAGCAACGTATTTCCATGCGTGTATGCGTATATGTACAAGTGCTCGATACCACGAGTATATGCGTGTATGTGTGCATTAACGTGTTGTCTGCGGTTTTAACGGTCGCACTTTATCATAAGCCCACGTTATAAAGAGCGACACAAATGGAGAGAAAAGCGAAAATAGATTAACTCTTTTAGCGCCAGGGAACAAGGACAATGTGACAATGAATAAATAATTATTTCATATAATTCATACAACTGCCAAACTTATTTACGGGGTTTGTAACGAGATTTATATAAATATTTAATTAAATATGTTAAACGTGTAACATATATGTAGGTATACCTCAACATACTATATGTAGTGGTAGTGAATATTTGCTTGTTTTTATTCCCAATTTGCATTTGCAGCTCAAATGAATAAACTAAATCTAATGCAATAAATTAAAAGTATTTGTTATCAGTATTTTGAAAATTCTCTCTTTTCATACAAATCACTCATAAAAGCATGCAGCATATTTCATGAAGCAATCGGATACAATAAAATCCAACAAATGCCTACATACTAAGGGATATTATGTTATTTTCAAAATATTTCATTTAAAACTTTTACGTTTAAAATTTCATCATAGCGAAATTTGGTAATCCTGCATATTATTTTAGTTTTAATTATGAAAATCGTTTTCAACTCCATGATATATATACATTGTTTGTAAATAATTTTCAGATAGTTTTAAATTAAATTTCGAATTGACTTCATTTTAATTTAGTATTTGTTTTGTGCTTATATTGAAAGAATTATAAAAATTCGTAGTTTCAGATTGCTATTTTGAGAAATTTTCGGGAATATTATTTTAATTTAACTACTCCCCGATTGACTAGTTATTTGTAATATGCCCACAATCGGAAGTTTGTTTGTGTTGTTGTTCTTTGCAATAAGGTCGTGCTATTTTAGGGAAATCTCAAAAAAATCATAAACAAATTTTTGTTATTCAACATATCCCAGTTCTACGTAATTGACATTAAGCAAAAAATAAATAGATATTATGCCATATTCTCAATAAAAAGTTAACTCTCTAACTCTTGATTTGTTAAAGTGTTTGATTTTTTTGGGGTTGGAGAAACGTGTTGCTGTTCTAATCTCTGTTGGTAGATATATAATTTTCCCAAAGCTTATGTACCCTCACAGATGAATTTCTTTCAGTAACTATGTGTCCAGTTTGTATGGAAACTATATGCTATGGTAATCCGATCAGAACAATTTTTTCGGATATTATATTATTACCTTAAGCAGTAATCCACGCCAAATTTCGTGAATATAACACGTCAAATGCGAAAGTTTTCCATATAAGCCCTTGATTCCGATCGTTCGGTTTGTATGACAGCTATATGCTATAATGAGCCGATCTGAATAATTTCTTCGGATATTATATTGTTGTTTTAGAAAATAACCAGTGCCAACTTTTCTGAAGAAAACTTTATTCCGCACGTTCAATTGATATGACAGCTATATGTTATAGTCTTCCGATATCGACAGTTTCGACTTATGAGCAGCTTCTTGAAGAGAAAATGACGTTTGCAAAATTTCAAAACGATATCTTGAAAACTAAGGGACTAGTTCGTACATATTAAGACAGACTGACGGACAGGCAGACGGGCATGGCGAAATCGACTCACCTCAACATACTGATCATTTATATACACACTTTCCCGGTGTTACAAACTTTGTGACAAACGCAATACACCCTGTTCAAGGTATAAAAAAGAAGTACGTATTACGAAGTTTGTCCGCGATGGACTTCTAAACTACGGAATCGATTTTAGTAAAACTTAGCACACTATATTCAGTTTGAACCGACTTAGAAGATAGGATAGCTAAAACGATTCATAAATAAAGAATACAGTGAAAGCTCTCTTAAATGGACGCCCTCTTAAGCGGACAACTCTATTAGAAACGCTGGTAACCAAACATTGCGAAAGTAGCCTCAAATTTGATATTTTTTCCAATGAAATTTATTTGTATGAACATATTCAAAATTAAACCTCAAGTACAATCCTTTGGATTCTTATACCAACGAAAAAGTTTTCGCCTTTATTCGTAAATAAAATTTTCGCTGTATTGAATTGTTTATTATATGAATAATAGTATAAATTGTATACCACAGCAACGCGTGGCCGCATCCCCTTGCATTATATATAATTTAAACTGCTTGGTATTTATTAGAATGTTCTAATATTTTTATTAAAAAGAAAATCATATACATATTAGAGCCTTGCGTAATAAGTTTTGTGTGACTTAGTAAATCTGTAGACATATAATTAAAATATTATCCTCAGTAAACGCTAACAAATATAAACAAAAGTTAAATATACAGTTAAATATGAGGTTATTAATTTAATTTGTGCATTAATACTATTTCAAATTCCGAAAATATAATTAGCAGTTGACAGCCATGAAGATGTGAGACATTTAATTTTGGCCAGTTGCGAATACCAAGAATATAAATTCAAAATTATTTAAATTTAATTGTTAGTAAATTTATGTAAGCAGTAGTTTCGAGTTAAGTGACACATTCAGCACACGTTTGGCAAGAAATCAAAATTACTAAATTGTGTACGTGGTCAAATAATACTTCTAATATGCTAAATTGAGTCCGTAGGGCTTCTTAATTCCAAACAAATTAAATTAATTTACATTGTACTATTTGTTTGATTTCGTACCATAAATTAGAATCTGCGGTTAGTTGTGTATAAATAAATGTGTTTACATTATTTTGCTGAAGGAATTTCAATTCTAGTTAAACATTTTTATATGGCAAATACATTCATGTTCGTAGAATAAAAAATAAATGAACGTTCTTTATATCAAGCAAGCTCAATGTATTTGATTAATTTTCAATTCTAAACAAAAAAATTATTAAGTAAACTTTTCGGAGAAGAATATAGAGGGAATTTACTGAATTCTCAACCCTTTTTTTAACATAAGAAATTATCGACAGATACTATATATTTTTTCCCGCAGTTCATAGGTAGAACATAGGTCCTCAAAGGGCAGAGGGGACAGATACGGGGATTCATATATTCGCTAACTAGGGACTTGCACAGTTATGGTTGGATTTGGACAAGTTTTGTCCATAAAAAGACATACTTTAAAGGAGTTATTAGTGTTAAGTGTTATTATGTTATAATTATTGATTATTGATTTGTGTACTGGAAGGTAATTTAAAATTTTGTTATATGGGAAGTAAATGTGATTGCAGCCCAATATTTTAACATATAAATGTCAAAAGAACGTTATGTACCGGTGTCGGTCGAGCTAGTCCAAAGATATGTGATTTCATAAAAAAAAGGGCTATGCAACGCTTATTCTTGGCTCTTATATAGTAATTAAGTGGAACTGGTCATGTTTACGACCTCGATAGCAAATCATATCTGTTTTACATATATATTTCATAAATTCAGTAATGGTTATGTTAAGAAATTTAATAAATATTTCTATTATATCATAGGATCTCCCGATAAATAGCTAATGTGGCTTAAGGGGCTACACCAGTGTGACTCATGAAAATTTATGCAATTTTCGTGAGTACGCGATAGAATATTTCAAACTTCTTTGAATGTAATGAGGTATATTTTTAGCTATATTTTAAGATTTTTTTTACAAAAATTTTGAAAAATGACGGGGTTATGGGCTGTCTTCGGAAGTGCCAAAAAAAAGTGCCCCAACTGCTGGCATGATTCCGGCCAAATGAGTAGATGAAACAAAGAAATTTGAAAAGCTTATTTAACTTAAAGATATTTCCTATACAATGACCTAAGACCTTTGAAAATTAGCAAAAATTTACAAAATGATGAAATTTTGTTAAAAAAAAAGTCGTTTTTTTAAGAAAAAAATGGTGTTTTTTTTAATGCCAAATTGACAATTTTCAATCAATCAAAAAGATCGTAAGTCATTGTATAGTAAATTTATTCAAAAATACTCAGTTTTAATTTGATTGATCGGTCAATTTCTGGTTGAGTTATGACGCCAGCAATTTTGAAAAATGTCGTTTCGAGAAAAACGCATTTAAAGTTTCACCTCCGAGCCACCGCTCTTTAGAACGCTGCCATCCAAAAACTATTCAAGCCACGACCTTCCCGATTTCACAGGATGGTTATTAAAATATAAGCAATCAATAAAGGAAATAAAAAACAATTTTTTTTGAAAGTGTCACACTGGTATAACCCCTTAAGCTTATTCGGTATTAAGAGATTACTGCCGAGGCCATTGTCAAATAAAAATAAAAAATAACTCATGATTGCATTTGCAACTACTCACTTACATAACTGCAATATTATCATCTGAGTAATTGCCTCATAGTAGCTGATTAACAGCTAATGGTATCATAGCCATTATAATGCAGGGTTAAGTGTTTATCACAAAGCCAATTGTTTCGGCCAAAACTCAACTTCCTAGGAAATTCTTGAATTGCAGCAATTAATGCATTCTACGAAAACTAATCCACAATAGACTAATTCCATTGCAAGATTTGGCGTGTGTATGTGTATGTATGCACAACTGTGTTACTGTCATTAATTGACCATCTGTAGAACGGATAACAATGTTAGAGATCCATAAGGGCATTTGCAATTGCGGTCAGCTCAATTGAAGCGTTTCTCCTAAGTTACACAATACCAAGTCAACTGTATATACGTAAATATACATAAACACTCATATCTTTTCATATAAATGTATGAATGCATTTATGTATGAGTAGCATAAGAATATGCTATAATATTATTTAGTCATAACGAAGCATTGCGCTTGCTTGCTTCCCTTCAGTATTAATGCAATCGAATTTCATTTCGCCTGACTTCAAATCCGCATGCGCATATGTATGATCTGCCACAGTTATGCATATCTGCTGTATAATTGTTATTTTGTGCCAGTTGAATTGTTTATTGAATTATTAGCAATGCATTTGCAAAATAGTTGCAGTTGATTGATTTTGCATGCATTAGATTGTTGAGTACAGTTTATTAATTGTGTAGTTGAATATCTATGTTGTTAAATATGATTTCATCCTGCAGCTTATAATACTATTCAATGCTATCTACACGTTATAAGAACTATGAAATATCAGTACTGTTATAAAATGAAATGAATTGCTGAATTTAAAATTACTCGTTTATGTTTATTTGTTACTAAATTTGTAAGTGTTAGCAGGAGCTCTATTGGGGGGCCACTCTTTTCGAATTTCTTACCGCGTGCTTTAAGGGGGTAGCCTTGTTTTAAGGCTTAAAAAAATTGATTTTTTTGAGGATTTTTTTAGGAAGGAAAAAAATAAGTGATTATAGCAAAATTTCTAGGGTTTATAGCTATATATTTAGACATTATTCACAAATTTTTTGGATTCAAAATCTTTGATATTCTGCCTTTGGGAAGCAATTGCTCGATGCATCTCGCATTTGTCGGATGACGGGCAGGATGCAGGTTGGAATTTCTATAGGAAACAAAAAATTTAAAAATATTCATATTTTTTAATAATTTATCTTCATCTATTCAAAAAAAAATTTCAGAATTTTTTTTAAAAATTAAAAAAAGTTGTTTTCGACCAAATTAATTTTACATAATATTGTTTAAAAAAATGTTCTTGACTTTTCTTAGTTTTTTTAGTTTAAATAGAAGATAATTTAATGCCAAAGATAATAAACCCTATTCCATACGACATTTAGATTTTTTTCCTATCCTGCTCGCCAATTAAGAAAAATCGTAAAAATAAAAAACCGAGAAATCGCGCGTCAAAGTTTTCACTTTCTTCTTCGTGTTGGGGCTGCAGTGCGATTTCGTCGCCACAGGAGCAGTAGTTCCACTCGGGATAGATCTGGGTGTCGGTTTCGACATCCCTTCACTTCTCTTCGTCACCTTTTCGTCAACGTTTGCGTATTTGTTAATCTTGTCCTTGGAAAAGAGTTCCCTTTCATAGTCGTTATGCATCCGGAAAGGCCTTATGAGACAATACATTCAGAGCCGACCAGCGCAAAGAACTGGTCGTCTCAGCTTTGCACCTACCACGCCAACTTAACGACGACGGGAAAGGTACCCTGAGGTCTACCAGGGTTTTAAAGGGACGGGGATGGTTGCGCCATTAGCCTGTCAGCCATTTCTGATGAGTGTCACTTCATCATACACAGGTTTCAGAATGCCACAACCAACAGTCCAGAGTTCTACCAAATCCTATTCAAAAGCCAGTTCCAAAGCTATAGCCGTTCAGGAGTTGAAAGGCTGTGAAGGCCGCAGGTCAAAATTGCATACATTTGTTTCTATCAATATCTTCGTACTATTTCTTTATGCATTTGTGGGTAAGATTGTGGATAAAACATATGTCAATAGTTGGCCAGAAACCATTCAGGCTACACAGGCAGAAACGGATGTGAACATCAATAGATAAGTGGCAAAATGCGCCTACAAAACCACTCGACTTGCCGATAAACATAAATGCTACAACTTAACATATTGCACTTTATGTGTATATCCGCATTATATATATAGGAATATTATGCGCCAAAATGTAGGCAATCGTCGGTGAATGTATGAGCGAGTGGCTTATATGTGCGTGTTGGGGCACATGACTGTGCGACCGCAGCAATTTATTAATAATTTCCATTCACTCGCATCCAGTAGTCTGTACGAGTAAAATGCAAAGAGCCATGCAAATGAATGAATCTGAGTGGTGTGGAGTGATGCACATGCATGCGGCTGCATAGCAGTGGTCACCGGGACAACCACGTAAATGAGGTAGCCATGCCTGCGGGAAAGTGTTTTGTGAAAATGTTGGAAATGCATTAAAGATTGGGACTTCAAATACGGGCAAATTATTTGTATTTATTTTAAGAGCACTTCTGGCAAGAAAAAATATTTTCGAATGAAAATCTTCATATTTTAGTTAATCAGAATGAAGAATTAATTTGAGAAAATGAAGTCAGAGAAGAATTCTATGAAGATGTGCATGAACCTTTCATAATTAAGAAAAAACCAACTGAATCGGTACCATGGCATTTATCTCTTCCGGCAGAGTGTTTAAGTATCAAATGCTATTTTGTATGAAACTGGATTAACGTTTTTAATATCAAGTTAATTATTGAAAATAGCAATTATTTTTTCAAAAAACCTTTAAAAATATATGTAACTACCCTAATGTTCATACTTTCATCAAATAC
>JAPZAG010000150.1:0-105992 GCA_027475135.1 Bactrocera correcta | reverse complement strand
AAATGCTTCAAATCATTATTTTAATATATTTAAGTTAATAAACCTTCTTTAACTCACTGAAGTCTACATAAAGCCTTAACGGCATAACGGCAGTGCATTTAGAAGAATTCCGTAATCTTATGTTTAGGTATAAATTCGATTTTGTTGTATATACACATTTAGCTATCGATAGGGAAATGCTTCAAATCATTAGTTTAACATATTAAGTTAATAAAAATTTTTTAGCTTAATGAGGTCTACATAAAGCCTTAACGGTATAACGGCAGTGCATTTAGAAGAAATCCGTAATGTTATAATTTTATATTTAGGTATAAAGTCGATTTTGTTGTATTTACACATTTAGCAGTCGATATCGAAATGCTTCAAACAATTAGTTTAACATATTTAAAATAATTAATCTTCTTTTACGTATTGTAGTTGATACAAACCATGGCGGCATAACGACAGTACATTTGGAAGAATTCCGTAATCTTATATTTAGGTATATGTAAAGTCGATTTTATTGTACATACACATTTAGTAATCGATATCGAAATGCTTCAAATCATTAGTTTAACATATTAAAGTTAATAAACCTTCTTTAACGAACAGAAGTTAACAAAAAGCCATAACGGCAAAACGGCAGTGCATTTAGAAGAGTTCCGTAATCTTATGTTTAGGTATAAAGTCGATTTTCTTGTATATACACATTTAGCAATCGATATCGAAATGCTTCAAATCATTAGTTTAACATATTTAAGTTAAATTACCATTTTTAACGCACTGAAGGTGACATAAAGCCATGGCGGCATAACGGCAGTGCATGTAGAAGAATTCCGTAATCTTATATCTAGGTATAAAATCGATTTTCTTGTATATACACATTTATCAATCGATATCGAAATGCTTCAAACCATTAGTTTAACATATTTAAGTTAATTAACCCTCTTTATCTTACTGAAGTCTACACAAAGCCTTAACGGCATAACGGCAGTGCATTTAGAAGAATTACGTAACCTTATAATTAGGTATAAAGTCGATTTTCTTGTATATACTCATTTAGCAATCGATATCGAAATACTTCAAATCATTATTTTAACATATTTAAGTTAATAAAGCTTCTTTAACGCACTGAAGTTAACATAAAGCCATGGCGGCATAACGATAGTGCATGTAGAAGAATTCCGTAATCTTATGTTTAGGTATAAATTCGATTTTGTTGTATATACACATTTAGCAATCGATATCGAGATGCTTCAACTCATTAGTTTAACATGTTTAAGTTAGTTAACCTTCTTTAGCTTATTGAAGTTGATATAAAGCCATTGCGGCATAACGGCAGTGCATTTAGAAGAAATTCGTAATCTTATATTTAGGTATAAATTCGATTTTCTTGTATGTACACATTAAGCAATCGATAACGAAATGCTTCAAATCGATAGTTTAACATATTTAAGGCTATTAACCTTCTTTATCTTACTGAAGTTTACATAAAGCCATAACGGTATAACGGCAGTGCATTTAGAAGAATTCCGTAATCTTATATTTAGGTATAAAGTCGATTTTGTTGTATATATACATTTAGCAATCGATATCGAGATGCTTCAACTCATTAGTTTAACATATTTAAGTTAATAAACCTTCTTTAACGATCTGAAGTTGGCATATAGCCATGGCGGCATGGCGGCAGTGCATGAAAAGAATTCCGTAATCTTATATATAGGTATAAAATTGATTTTCTTGTATATACTCATTTTGCTATCGATATCGAAATACTTCAAATCATTAGTTTAATATATTAAGTTAATAAACATTTTTTAGCTTACTGAAGTCTACATAACGCCTTAACAGTATAATGGCAGTGCATTTAGAGGAATTCCGTAATGTTATAATTTTATATTTAGGTATAAAGTCGGTTTTCTTGTATTTACACATTTAGCAATCGATATCGAAATGCTTCAAACCACTAGTTTAACATGTTTAAAATAATTAACCTTCTTTAACGTATTGAAGGTGATAAAAAGCCATGGCGGCATAACGACAGTACATGTGGAAGAATTCCGTAATCTTTTATTTAGGTATAAATTCGATTTTCTTGTATGTATACATTTCGCAATCGATATCGAAATGCTTCAGATAACTGGTTTAACATATTTGAGTTAATTAACCTTCTTTATCTTACTGAAGTTTACATAAAGCCATAACGGCATAACGGCAGTATATTTATATGAATTCCGTTATCTTATATTTAGGTATAAAGTCGATTTTTTTGTACATACACATTCAGCAATCGATATCGAAATGCTTCAAATCATTAGTTTAGCATATTTAAGTTAATTAACCCTGTTTTTCATACTGAAGTCTACAAAAGCCTTAACGGCATAACGGCAGTGCATTTAGAAGAATTTTATAACCTTATATTAAGGTATAAAGTCGATTTTCTTGTATATACTCATTTAGCAATCGATATCGGAATGCTTCAAATCATTAGTTTTACTTTTTCAAGTTATTTATAACAAACCTTCTTTAACGCACTGAAGTCTACATAAAGCCTTAACGGTATAACTGCAGTGCATTTAAAAGAATTCCGTAATCTTATATTTAGGTACAAAGTCGATTTTCTTGTATTTACATATTTAGTAATCGATATCGAAATGCTTCAAATCATAAGTTTAACATATTTAAGTTAATTATTCCCCTCTATCTTACTGAAGTCTACATAAAGCCTTATCGGCATAACGGCAGTGCGTTTGGAAGAATTCCGTTATCTTATTTTTAGGTATAAATTTGATTTTGTTGTATTTACACATTTAGCAGTCGATATCGAAATGCTTCAAACCATTAGTTTAACATATTTAAAATAATTAACCTTCTTTATCGTATTGTAGTTGATACAAACCATGGCGGCATAACGACAGTACATTTGGAAGAATTCCGTAATCTTATATTTAGGTATATGTAAAGTCGATTTTCTTGTATATACACATTTAGCATTCGATATCGAAATGCTTCAAATCATTAGTTTTACATTTTCAAGTTATTTATAATAAACCAGTGCATTTATAAAAATTCCGTAATCTTATATTAAGGTATAAAGTCGTTTTTCTTGTATATACACATTTAGCAATCGATATCGAAATGCTTCAAATCATTAGTTTAACATATTTAAGTTAACAAACCTACTTTAACGAACTGAAGTTGACATAAAGCCATGGCGGAATAGCGGCAGTGCATTTGGAAGAATTCCGTAGTCTTATATCTAGGTATAAAATCGATTTGTTGTATAAACACATTTAGCAATCGATATCAAAATGCTTGAGATCATTAGTTTACCATATTTAAGTTAATTCACCCTATTTATCTTCCTGAAGTCTACATAAAGCCTTAACGGCATAACGGCAGTGCATTTAGAAGAATTACGTAATCTTATATTTAGGTATAAAGTCGATTTTCTTGTATATACTCATTTAGCAATCGATATCGAAATGCTTCAAATCATTATTTTAACATATTTAAGTTAATAAGACTTCTTGAACGCACTGAAGTTAACATAAAGTAATGGCGGTATAACGGCAGTGTATGTAGAAGAATTCCGTAATCTTATGTTTAGGTATAAATTCGATTTTGTTGTATATACATATTTAGTAATCGATATCGAAATGCTTCAAATCATAAGTTTAACATATTTAAGTTAATTATTCCCCTCTATCTTACTGAAGTCTACATAAAGCCATAACGGTATAACGGCAGTGCATTTAGAAGAAATCCGTAATGTTATAATTTAATATTAAGGTATAAAGTCGATTTTGTTGTATTTACACATTAAGCAGTCGATATCGAAATGCTTCAAACCATTAGTTTAACATATTTAAAATAATTAACCTTCTTTTACGTATTGTAGTTGATACAAACCATGGCGGCATAACGACAATACATTTGGAAGAATTCCGTAATCTTATATTTAGGTATATGTAAAGTCGATTTTCTTGTACATACACATTTAGTAATCGATATCGAAATGCTTCAAATCATTAGTTTAACATATTAAAGTTAATAAACCTTCTTTAACGAACAGAAGTTAACATAAAGCCATAACGGCATAACGGCAGTGCATTTTAAGAGTTCCGTAATCTTATGTTTAGGTATAAAGTCGATTTTCTTGTATTTACATATTTAGCAATGAATATCGAAATGCTTCAAATCATTAGTTTAACATATTTAAGTTAATTAACCATCTTTAACGTATTTAAGGTGAAATAAAGCCATGGCGGCATAACGACAGTAATTTGGAAGAATTCCGCAATCTTATATTTAGGTATAAAGCCGATTTGCTTGTATATATGCATTTAGAAATCGATATCGAAATGCTTCAAATCATTAGTTTAACATATTTAAGTTAACAAACCTTCTTTAAAGAACTGAAGTTGACATAAAGCCATGGCGGATTAACGGCAGTGCATTTGGAAGAATTCCGTTATCCTATGTTTAGGCATAATTCAAGTTTCTTGTACTAGCACATTTAGCAATCGATATCGAAATGCTTCATATCATTAGTTTAACATATTTAACTTAAATTACCTTCTTTAACCTACCGAAGGTGACATGAAGCCATGGCGGCGTAACGGCAGTGCATGTAGAAGAATTCCGTAATTTTATATTTAGGTATAAAATCTATTTCTTGTATAAACACATCGAGCAATCGATATCGAAATGCTTCAAATCATTAGTTTAACATATTTAAGTTAATTAACCCTATTTATCTTCCTGAAGGCTACATCAAGCCTTAGCGGCATAACGGCAGTGCATTTAGAAGAATTACGTAATCTTATATTTAGGTATAATCTTATATTTAGATATAAAGTCGATATATATATCGAAATGTTTCAAATCATTATTTTAACATATTTAAGTTAGTATTGTGTGAAAGATTTAAGCCCACCGTCAACAAACTGATTGGACCTTATCAGTGTGGCTTTAGGCCTGGTAAATCAACAACCGACCAGATGTTCACGATGCGCCAAATCTTGGAAAAGACCCGTGAAAGGAGAATCGACACACACCACCTCTTCGTCGATTTCAAAGCTGCTTTCGACAGCACGAAAAGGAGCTGCCTTTATGCCGCGATGTCTGAATTTGGTATCCCCGCAAAACTAATACGGCTGTGTAAGCTGACGTTGAGCGACACAAAAAGCTCCGTCAGAATCGGGAAGGACCTCTCCGAGCCGTTCGATACCAAACGAGGTTTCAGACAAGGCGATTCCCTATCGTGCGACTTTTTCAACCTGCTTCTGGAGAAAATAGTTCGAGCTGCAGAACTCAACAGAGAAGGTACCATCTTCTATAAGAGTGTACAACTGCTGGCGTATGCCGATGATATTGATATCGGCAGTACATTTAGAAGAATTCCGTAATCTTATATTAAGGTATAAAGTCGATTCTCTTGTATTTACATATTTAGCAATCGATATCGAAATGCTTCAAATCATTAGTTTAACATATTTAAGTTAACAAACCTTCTTTACCGAACTGAAGTTGACATAAAGCCATGGCGGATTAACGGCAGTGCATTTGGAAGAATTCTGTTACCCTATGTTTAGGTATAAAGTCAAGTTTCTTGTATTTACATATATAGCAATCGATATCGAAATGCTTCAAAATATTAGTTTAACATATTTAAGTTAATTAACCCTCTTTTTCATACTGAAGTCTACAAAAGCCTTAACGGCATAACGGCAGTGCATGTAGAAGAATTCAGTTATCTTTTATTTAGGTACAAAGTCGATTTTTTTGTACATACACATTTAGCAATTGATATCGAAATGCTTCAAATCATTAGTTTAACATATTTAAGTTAATTAACCCTGTTTTTCATACTGATGTCTACAAAAGCCTTAACGGCATAACGGCAGTGCATTTAGAAGAATTTTATAACCTTATATTTAGGTATAAAGTCGATTTTCTTGTATATACATATTTAGCTATCGATATCGAAATGCTTCAAATCATTAGTTTTACATTTTCAAGTTATTTATAATAAACCTTCTTTAACGCACTGAAGTCTACATAAAGCCTTAACGGTATAACTGCAGTGCATTTAAAAGAATTCCTTAATCTTATATTTAGGTACAAAGTCGATTTTCTTGTATTTACATATTTAGTAATCGATATCGAAATGCTTCAAATCATAAGTTTAACATATTTAAGTTAATTATTCCCCTGTATCTTACTGAAGTCTACATAAAGCCTTAACGGCATAACGACAGTGCGTTTAGAAGAATTCCGTTATCTTATATTTAGGTATAAATTCAATTTTCTTGTATATACACATTTAGCAAGCGATATCGAAATGTTTCAAATCATTAGTTTAACATATTTAAGTTATATAACCTTCTTTAACATATTGAAGTTGATACAAAGCCTTGGCGGCATAACGGCAGTGCATGTAGAAGAATTCCGTAACCTTATATTCAGGTATAAAGTCGATTTGCTTGTATATACACATTTAGCTATCGATATCGAAATGATTCAAATCATTAGTTTAACATATTAAGTTAATAAACATTTTTTAGCTTAATGAGGTCTACATAAAGCCTTAACGGTATAACGGCAGTGCATTTAGAAGAAATCCGTAATGTTATAATTTTATATTTAGGTATAAAGTCGATTTTGTTGTATTTCACATTAAGCAGTCGATATCGAAATGCTTCAAACCATTAGTTTAACATATTTAAAATAATTAACCTTCTTTATCGTATTGTAGTTGATACAAACCATGGCGGCATAACGACAGTACATTTGGAAGAATTCCGTAATCTTATATTTAGGTATATGTAAAGTCGATTTTCTTGTATATACACATTTAGCATTCGATATCGAAATGCTTCAAATCATTAGTTTTACATTTTCAAGTTATTTGTAATAAACCAGTGCATTTATAAGAATTCCGTAATCTTATATTAAGGTATAAAGTCGATTTTCTTGTATATACTCATTTAGCAATCGATATCGAAATGCTTCAAATCATTAGTTTAACATATTTATGTTAATTAACCAACTTCAACGTATTGAAGGTGAAATAAAGCCATGGCGGCATAACGACAGTAATTTGGAAGAATTCCGTAATCTTATATTTAGGTATAACGTCGATTTTCTTGTATATATGCATTTAGAAATCGATATCGAAATGCTTCAAATCATTAGTTTAACATATTTAAGTTAACAAACCTACTTTAACGAACTGAAGTTGACATAAAGCCATGACGGATTAACGGCAGTGCATTTGGAAGAATTCCGTTATCCTATGTTTAGGTATAAAGTCAAATTTCTTGTACTAGCACATTTAGCAATCGATATCGCGATGCTTCAATTCATTAGTTTAACATATTTAAGTTAATAAACCTTCCTCAGTGAACTGACGGTGCGGCGGTGCATGTAGAAGAATTCCGTAATTTTATATTTAGGTATAAAATCGATTTGTTGTATAAACACATTTAGCAATCGATATCAAAATGCTTGAGATCATTAGTTTACCATATTTAAGATAATTCACCCTATTTATCTTCCTGAAGTCTACATTAAGCCTTAACGGCATAACGGCAGTGCATTTAGAAGAATTACGTAATCTTATATTTAGGTATAAAGTCGATTTTCTTGTATATACACATTTAGCAATCGATATCGAAATGCTTCAAATCATTATTTTAACATATTTAAGTTAATAAGGCTTCTTGAACGCACTGAAGTTAACATAAAGCCATGGCGGTATAACGGCAGTGTATGTAGAAGAATTCCGTAATCTTATGTTTAGGTATAAATTCGATTTTTTGTATATACTCATTTAGCTATCGATATGGAAATGCTTCAAATCATTAGTTTAACATATTAAGTTAATAAACATTTTTTAGCTTAATGAGGTCTACATAAAGCCTTAACGGTATAACGGCAGTGCATTTAGAAGAAATCCGTAATGTTATAATTTTATATTTAGGTATAAAGTCGATTTTGTTGTATTTACACATTTAGCAGTCGATATCGAAATGCTTCAAACCATTAGTTTAACATATTTAAAATAATTAACCTTCTTTTGCGTATTGTAGTTGATACAAACCATGGCGGCATAACGACAATACATTTGGAAGAATTCCGTAATCTTATATTTAGGTATATGTAAAGTCGATTTTCTTGTACATACACATTTAGTAATCGATATCGAAATGCTTCAAATCATTAGTTTAACATATTAAAGTTAATAAACCTTCTTTAACGAACAGAAGTTAACACAAAGCCATAACGGCATAACGGCAGTGCATTTAGAAGAGTTCCGTAATCTTATGTTTAGGTATAAAGTCGATTTTCTTGTATTTACATATTTAGCAATCGATATCGAAATGCTCCAAATCATTAGTTTAACATATTTAAGTTAATTAACCATCTTTAACGTATTTAAGGTGAAATAAAGCCATGGCGGCATAACGACAGTAATTTGGAAGAATTCCGCAATCTTATATTTAGGTATAAAGCCGATTTGCTTGTATATATGCATTTAGAAATCGATATCGAAATGCTTCAAATCATTAGTTTAACATATTTAAGTTAACAAACCTTCTTTAAAGAACTGAAGTTGACATAAAGCCATGGCGGATTAACGGCAGTGCATTTGGAAGAATTCCGTTATCCTATGTTTAGGCATAAAGTCAAGTTTCTTGTACTAGCACATTTAGCAATCGATATCGAGTTGCTTCAACTCATTAGTTTAACATATTTAAGTTAATAAACTTTCTTCGAAGAGCTGAAGTTGGCATATAAGCATGGCGGCATAACGGCAGTGCATGTAGAAGAATTCCGTTATCTTATATTTAGGTATAAAGTCGATTTTCTTATATATACACATTTAGTAATCGATATCGAAATGTTTCAAATCATTAGTTTAACATATTCAAGTTAATAAACCTTCTTTAACGCACTGAAGTCTACATAAAGCCTTAACGGTATAACTGCAGTGCTATTAGAAGAATTCCGTAATCTTATATTAAGGTATAAAGTCGATTCTCTTGTATTTACATATTTAGCAATCGATATCGAAATGCTTCAAATCATTAGTTTAACATATTTAAGTTAACAAACCTTCTTTAACGAACTGAAGTTGACATAAAGCCATGGCGGATTAACGGCAGTGCATTTGGAAGAATTCTGTTATCATATGTTTAGGTATAAAGTCAAGTTTCTTGTATTTACATATATAGCAATCGATATCGAAATGCTTCAAAATATCAGTTTAACATATTTAAGTTAATTAACCCTCTTTTTCATACTGAAGTCTACAAAAGCCTTAACGGCATAACGACAGTGCATGTAGAAGAATTCAGTTATCTTTTATTTAGGTATAAAGTCGATATTGTTGTATATACACATTTAGCAATCGATATCGAAATGCTTTAAATCATTAGTTTTACATTTTCAAGTTATTTATTAAAAATTTTCTTTAACGCACTGAAGTTTACATAAAGCCTTAACGGTATAACTGCAGTGCATTTAGGAGAATTCCGTAAACTTATATTAAGGTATAAAATCGATTTTCTTGTATTTACATATTTAGCAATCGATATCGAAATGCTTCAAATCATTAGTTTAACATATTTAAGTTACTTAACCCTCTTTTTCTTACTGAAGTCTGCAAAAGCCTTAACGGCATAACGGCAGTGCATTTAGAAGAATTCCGTAATCTTATATTTAGGTACAAAGTCGATTTTCTTGTATTTACATATATAGCAATCGATATCGAAATGCTTCAAATCATAAGTTTAACATATTTAAGTTAATTATTCCGTTCTATCTTACTGAAGTCTACATAAAGCCTTAACGGCATAACGGCAGTGCGTTTAGAAGAATTCCGTTATCTTATATTTAGGTATAAATTCGATTTTCTTGTATTTACACATTTAGTAAGCGATATCGAAATGTTTCAAATCATTAGTTTAACATATTTAAGTTAGTTTACCTTCTTTAACATATTGAAGTTGATATAAAGCCATGACGGCATAACGGCAGTGCATGTAGAAGAATTCCGTAATCTTATATTCAGGCATAAAGTCGATTTTCTTGTATATACACATTTAGCTATCGATATCGAAATGCTTCAAATCATTAGTTTAACATATTAAGTTAATAAACATTTTTTAGCTTAATGAGGTCTACATAAAGCCTTAACGGTATAACGGCAGTGCATTTAGAAGAAATCCGTAATGTTATAATTTTATATCTAGGTATAAAGTCGATTTTCTTGTATTTACACATTTAGCAGTCGATATCGAAATGCTTTAAACCATTAGTATAACATATTTAAAATAATTAACCTTCTTTAGCGTATTGTAGTTGATACAAACCCTGGCGGCATAACGACAGTACATTTGGAAGAATTCCGTAATCTTATATTTAGGTATATGTAAAGTCGATTTTCTTGTATATACACATTTAGCAATCGATATCGAAATGCTTCAAATCATTAGTTTTACATTTTCAAGTTATTTATAATAAACCTTCTTTAACACACTGAAGTCTACATAAAGCCTTAACGGTATAACTGCAGTGCATTTAGGAGAATTCCGTAAACTTATATTAAGGTATAAAATCGATTTTCTTGTATTTACATATTTAGCAATCGATATCGAAATGCTTCAAATCATTAGTTTAACATATTTAAGTTACTTAACCCTCTTTTTTTTACTGAAGTCTGCAAAAGCCTTAACGGCATAACGGCAGTGCATTTAGAAGAATTCCGTAATCTTATATTTAGGTATGAATTCGATTTTCTTGTACATACTCATTTAGCAATCGATATCGAAATGCTTCAAATCATTAGTTTAACATATTTAAGTTAATTAACCCTATTTATCTTCCTGAAGTCTGCATCAAGCCTTAACGGCATAACGGCAGTGCATTTAGAAGAATTACGTAATCTTATATTTAGGTATAATCTTATATTTAGATATAAAGTCGATATATATCGAAATGTTTCAAATCATTATTTTAACATATTTAAGTTAATAAACCTTTTTTAACGCACTGAAGCTAACATAAAGCCAAGGCGGTATAACGGCAGTGCATGTAGAAGAATTCCGTAATCTTATGTTTAGGTATACATTCGATTTTGTTGTATATACCCATTTAGCAATCGATATCGAGATGCTTCAACTCATTAGTTTAACATATTTAAGTTAATAAACCGTCTTTAACGTACTGAAGGTGATACAAAGCCATGGCGGCATAACGACAGTACATTTGGGACAATTTCGTAATCTTATATTTAGGTAAAAAGTCGATTTTCTTGTATATACACATTTAGCAATCGATGCCGGTATGCTTCACATCATAAGTTTAACAGATTTAAGTTAATTAATCCTCTTTATCTTACTGAAGTCTACAAAAGCCTTAACGGCATAACGGCAGTGCATTTGGAAGAGTTCCGTAATCTTATATTTAGGTATAAAGTCGATTTTGTTCAATATACGCATTTAGCAATCGATATCGAAATGCTTCAAATTATTAGTTTAACATATCTTTTATTTAGGTTAGACTTCAATCTTTCTTTTACTCCTACCAAGCGCTTGGCAATAGTCACATTTTTGTTTCAACTTTGCTAACGCTCTGAGGCTAAACAATTTGAAAGAGGTGGGTCAAACATAAAACATTGGTAAGATAATTAAAAAAGCTCCCAGGAAAGTCCTCAATCTTTCTTCTACTCCTACCAGGGGCTTAGCGATAGTCACATTTTTGTTTCAACTTTTCTAACGCTCTGAGGCTAAACTATTGGAACGATGTGGGTCAAACCATGGCGGCATAACGGCAGTGCATGTAGAAGAATTCCGTAATCTTATAGTGAGGTATAAAGTCGATTTTCTTGTATATACACATTTAGCAATCGATATCGAAATGCTTCAAATCATTAGTTTCACATATTTAAGTTAATAAAACCTCTTTAACGAACTGAAGTTGGCATAAAGCCATGGCGGCATAACGGGAGTGCATGTAGAAGAATTCCGTAATTTTATATTTAGGTTAAAGTCTATTTTCATGTATTTACACATTTGGGAATCGATATCGAGATGCTTCAAATAATTACTTTAACATATTTAAGTTAAACAACCTTTTTTAACGTACTGAAGTTTATATAAAGCCATAACGGCAGTGTATTTCGATGAATTCCGTAATCTTATATTTATGTATAAAGTCGATTTTCTTGTATTTACATATTTAGCAATCCATATCGAAATGCTTCAAATCATTAATTTAACATATTTTAGTTAATTAACCATCTTTAACGTATCGAAGGTGATATAAAGCCATGGCGGCATAACGACAGTAATTTGAAAGAATTCCGTAATCTTATATTTAGGTATAAAATCGACAAATTCAGAAATCGATACCGAAATGCTTCAAATCATTAGTTTAACATATTTAAGTTAATTAACTCTCTTTATCTTACTGAAGTCTACATAAAGCCTAAACGGCATAACGGCAATGCATTTAGAAGAATTACGTAATGTTATATTTATGTATAAAGTCGATTTTCTTGTATATACACATTTAGCAATCGATATCGAAATGCTTCAAATCGATAGTTTCACATATTTAAGTTAATAAACCTTCTTTAACGAACTGAAGTTTATATAAAACCATTACGGTAGAACGGCAGTGAATTTAGAAGAATTCCGTAATCTTATATTTAGGTATAAAATCGATTTTCTTGTATATATACATTTAGCAATCGATATCGAAATGCTTCAAATCATTAATTTAACATATTTAAGTAAATTAACCTTCTTAATCTTACTAAAGCCATTACGGCAGAACGGCAGTGCATTAAGAATTCCGTTATCTTATATTTAGGTATAAAATCGCTTTTTTTGTATATACACATTTAGCAATCGATATCGAAATGCTTCAAATAACTGGTTTAACATATGTATTTAATTTATTTAGCCTACTTTGTCTTACTGGCGCTTACATAAAGCCTTATCGGCATGACGGCAGTGCATTTAGAAGAATTACGTATACTTATATTTAGGTATAAAGTCGATTTTGTTGTATACACACATTTAGCAATTATTATCGAAATGCTTCAAATCATTAGTTTAACATATTTAATTTAATAAAACTTTTTAACGAACTGAAGTTTACATAAAGCCATGGTGGCATAACGGCAGTGCATTTAGAAGTATTCTGTTATCTTATGTTTAGGTATAAAGTCGATTTTCTTGTATATACACATTTAGCAATCGATATCGAAATGCTTCAAATCAGTAGTTTAGCATATTTAAGTTAATTAACCTTCTTTATCTCACTGAAGTCTACAAAAACCTTAACGGCATAATGGCAGTGCATTTAGAAGAATTACGTAATCTTATATTTGGGTATAAAGTCGATTTTCTTTTATTAACACATTTAGCAATCGATATCGAAATGCTTCAAATCATTAGTTTAACATATTTGAGTTAATTCACCCTTTTATCTTACTGAAATCTACATAAAGCCTTAACGGCATAACGGCAGTGCATTTAGAAAAATTCCGTAATCTTATATTTAGGTATAAAGTCGATTTTGTTGTATATACACATTTAGCAATCGAAATCGAAATGCTTCAAATTATTAGTTTAACATATTTAAGTTAATTCACCCTTTTATATTACTGAAGTCTACATAAAGCCTTAACGGCATAACGGCAGTGCATTTAGAAGAACTACGTAATCTTATATTTAGGTATAATGTCGATTTTCTTGTATTTACTCATTTAGCAATCGATACCGAAATGCTTCAACTTATTAGTTTAACATATTTAAGTTAATAAACCTTCTTCAACGAACTGAAGTGGGCATAAAGCCATGACGGCATAACGGCAGCGCATGTAGAAGAATTCCGTTATCTTATATTTAGGTATAAAGTTGATTTTGTTGTATATACACATTTTGCAATCGATATCGAAATTCTTCAAATCATTAGGTTAACATATTTAAGTTAATAAACCATCTTTATGTTTTTTCTTTAGTTAACATATTTAAGCTAATTAACCTTCTTTAACGTATTGAAGTATATAGAAAGCCATGGCGGCATAACGACAGTTTATTTGGAAGAATTCCGTAATCTTATATTTAGGTATAAAGTCGATTTTCTTGTATATATGCATTTAGCAATCGATTTCGAAAATTTTCAAATCATTAGTTTAACATATTTAAGTTAATAAACCTTCTTTAACGAACAGAAGTTAACATAAAGCCATAACGGCATAACGGCAGTGCATTTAGAAGAGTTCCGTACTCTTATGTTTAGGTATAAAGTCGATTTTCTTGTATATACACATTAAGCAATCGATACCAAAATGCTTCAAATCATTAGTTTAACATATTTAAGTTAATAAACCTTTTTTAACGATCTCAAGTATGCACACAGCCATGGCGGCATAACGGCAGTGCATGTAGAAGAATTCCGTAATCTTATATTTAGGTTAAAGTCTATTTTCATGTATTTACACATTTGGGAATCGATATCGAGATGCTTCAAATAATTACTTTAACATATTTAAGTTAAACAACCTTTTTTAACGTACTGGAGTTTATATAAAGCCATAACGGCAGTGTATTTCGATGAATTCCGTAATCTTATATTTATGCATAAAGTCGATTTTCTTGTATTTACATATTAAACAATCGATATCGAAATGCTTCAAATCATTAGTTTAACATATTTAAGTTAATTAACCATCTTTAACTTATTGAAGGTGATATAAAGCCATGGCGGCATAACGGCAGTAATTTGGAAGAATTCCGTAATCTTATGTTTAGGTATAAAATCGATTTTCTTGTTTAAACACATTTAGCAATCGATATCGAAATGCTTCAAATCATTAGTTTCACATATTTAAGTTGATAAACCTTCTTTAACGAACTGAAGTTTACATAAAACCATTACGGTAGAACGGCAGTAAATTTAGAAGATTTCCGTAATCTTATATTTAGGTATAAAGTCGATTTTCTTGTATATATGCATTAGGCAATATATCTAAGTTAATCAGCGTACTTTATCGTACTGAGGTTTACATAAAGCCTTATCGACATGACGGCAGTGCATTTAGAAGAATTCCGCATTCTCATATTTAAGTATAAAGTCGATTTTGTTGTATACACACATTTAGCAATTAAAATCTAAATGTTTCAAATCATTAGTTTAACATATTTAAGTTAATAAAACTTTTTTAACGAACTGAAGTTTACATAAAGCCATGGTGGCATAACGGCAGTGCATTTAGAAGAATTCCGTTATCTTATATTTAGGTATAAATTCGATTTTGTTGTATATACACATTTAGCAAGCGATATCGAAATGTTTTAAATCATTAGTTTAACATATTTAAGTTAGTTAACCTTCTTTAACTTATTGAAGTTGATATAAAGCCATGGCGGCATAACGGCAGTGCATTTAGAAGAAATTCGTAATCTTATAAATTCGATTTTCTTGTATATACACATTAAGCAATCGATAACGAAATGCTTCAAATCGATAGTTTAACATATTTAAGGTTATTCACCTTCTTTATCTTATTGAAGTTTACCTAAAGCCATAAAGGTATAACGGCAGTGCATTTAGAAGAATTCCGTAATCTTATATTTAGGTATAAATTCGATTTTGTTGTATAGATACATTTAGCAATCGATATCGAGATGCTTCAACTCATTAGTTTAACATATTTAAGTTAATAAACCTTCTTTAACGATCTGAAGTTGGCATATAGCCATGGCGGCATAGCGGCAGTGCATGTAGAAGAATTCCGTAATCTTATATATAGGTATAGAATTGATTTTCTTGTATATACTCATTTTGCTATCGATATCGAAATGCTTCAAATCATTAGTTTAATATATTAAGTTAATAAACATTTTTTAGCTTACTGAAGTCTACATAAAGCCTTAACGGTATAATGGCAGTGCATTTAGAAGAATTCCGTAATGTTATAATTATATATTTAGGTATAAAGTCGATTTTCTTGTATTTACACATTTAGCAATCGATATCGAAATGCTTCAAACCACTAGTTTAACATATTTACAATAATTAACCTTCTTTAACGTATTGAAGGTGATAAAAAGCCATGGCGGCATAACGACAGTACATGTGGAAGAATTCCGTAA
The DNA here is from genome assembly GCA_027475135.1 of Bactrocera correcta. NCBI lineage: Eukaryota > Metazoa > Arthropoda > Insecta > Diptera > Tephritidae > Bactrocera > Bactrocera correcta. Next base: position 89,835 of record JAPZAG010000150.1, on the reverse strand, counting down.
TCTTATATTTAGGTATTAATTCGATTTTCTTGTATGTATACATTTCGCAATCGATAGCGAAATGCTTCAGATAACTGGTTTAACGTATTTGAATTAATTAACCTTCTTTATCTTACTGAAGTTTACGTAAAGCCATAACGGGATAACTGCAGTGCATTTAGAAGAATTCCGTAATCTTATATTAAGGTATAAAGTCGATTTTGTTGTATTTACACATTTAGCAGTCGATATCGAAATGCTTCAAACCATTAGTTTAACATATTTAAAATAATTAACCTTCTTTAACGTATTGTAGTTGATACAAACAATGGCGGCATAACGACAGTACATTTGGAAGAATTCCGTAATCTTATACTTAGGTATATGTAAAGTCGATTTTCTTGTATATACACATTTAGCAATCGATATCGAAATGCTTCAAATCATTAGTTTTACATATTCAAGTTATTTATATTAAAACTTCTTTAACACACTGAAGTCTACATAAAGCCTTAACGGTATAACTGCAGTGCATTTAGAAAAATTCCGTATTCTTATATTAAGGTGTAAAGTCGATTTTCTTGTATTTACGTATTTAGCAATCGATATCGAAATGCTTCAAATAATTAGTTTAACATATTTACGTTAATTAACCAACTTTAACGTATTGAAGGTGAAATAAAGCCATGGCGGTATAACGACAGTAATTTGGAAGAATTCCGTAATCTTATATTTAGGTATAAAGTCGATTTTCTTGTATATATGCATTTAGAAATCGATATCGGAATGCTTCAAATCATTAGTTTAACATATTTAAGTAACAAACCTACTTTAACGAACTGAAGTTCACATAAAGCCATGGCGGATTAACGGCAGTGCATTTGGAAGAATTCCGTTATCCTATATTTAGGTATAAAGTCAAATTTCTTGTACTAGCACATTTAGCAATCGATATCGAAATGCTTCAAATCATTAGTTTAACATATTTAAGTAAAATTACCTTCTTTAGCCTACCGAAAGTGACATGAAGCCATGGCGTCATAACGGCGGTACATGTAGAAGAATTCGGTAATTTTATAATTAGGTATAAAATCGATTTGTTGTATAAACACATTTAGCAGTCGATATCGAAATGCTTGAGATCATTAGTTTAACATCTTTAAGTTAATTCACCCTATTTATCTTCCAGAAGTCTACATAAAGCCTTAACGGCACAACGGCAGTGCATTTAGAAGAATTACGTAAACTTATATTTAGATATTAAGTCGATTTTCTTGTATATACTCATTTAGCAATCGATATCGAAATGCTTCAAATCATTATTTTAACATATTTCAGTTAATAAGGTTTCTTGAACGCACTGAAGTTAACATAAAGCCATGGCGGTATAACGGCAGTGTATGTAGAAGAATTCCGTAATCTTATGTTTAGGTATACATTCGATTTTGTTGTATATACACATTTAGCTATCGATATCGAAATGCTTCAAATCATTAGTTTAACGTATTAAGTTAATAAACATTTTTTAGCTTAATGAGGTCTACATAGAGCATTAACGGTATAACGGCAGTGCATTTAGAAGAAATCCGTAATGTTATAATTTTATATTTAGGTATAAAGTCGATTTTGTTGTATTTACACATTTAGCAGTCGATATCGAAATGCTTCAAACCATTAGTTTAACATATTTAAAATAATTAACCTTCTTTAACGTATTGTAGTTGATACAAACCATGTTGGCATAACGACAGTACATTTGGAAGAATTCCGTAATCTTATATTTAGGTACATGTAAAGTCAATTTTCTTGTATATACACATTTAGTAATCGATATCGAAATGCTTCAAATCATTAGTTTTACATTTTCAAGTTATTTATAATAAACCTTTTTTAACACACTGAAGTCTACATAATGCCTTAACGGTATAACTGCAGTGCATTTTAAAGAATTCCGTAATCTTATATTTAGGGACAAAGTCGATTTTCTTGTATTTAAATATTTAGCAATCGATATCGAAATGCACCAAATCATAAGTTTAACATATTTAAGTTAATTATTCCCCTCAATCTTACTGAAGTCCACATAAAGCCTTAACGGCATAACGACAGTGAGTTTAGAAGAATTCCGTTATCTTATATTTAGGTATAAATTCAATTTTCTTGTATATACACATTTAGCAAGCGATATCGAAATGTTTCAAATCATTAGTTTAACATATTTAAGTTAGTTAACTTTCTTTAACATATTGAAGTTGATATAAAGCCATGGCGGCATAACGGCAGTGCATGTAGAAGAATTCCGTAATGTTATAATTTTATATTTAGGTATAAAGTCGATTTTCTTGTATATACACATTTAGCTATCGATATCGAAATGCTTTAAATCATTAGTTTAACATATTAAGTTAATAAACATTTTTTAGCTTAATGAGGTCTACATAAAGCCTTAACGGTATAACGGCAGTGCATTTAGAAGAAATCCGTAATGTTATAATTTTATATTTAGGTATAAAGTCGATTTTGTTGTATTTACACATTTAGCTGTCGATATCGAAATGCTTCAAACCATTAGTTTAACATATTTAAGTTAATTAACCTTCTTTATCGTATTGTAGTTGATACAAACCATGTTGGCATAACGACAGTACATTTGGAAGAATTCCGTAATCTTATATTTAGGTACATGTAAAGTCGATTTTCTTGTATATACACATTTAGCAAGCGATATCGAAATGCTTCAAATCATTAGTTTTACATTTTCAAGTTATTTATAATAAACCTTTTTTAACACACTGAAGTCTACATAAAGCCTTAACGGCATAACTGCAGTGCATTTAGAAGAATTCCGTAATCTTATATTAAGGTATAAAGTTGATTTTCTTGTATTTACATATTTAGCAATCGATATCGAAATGCTTCAAATCATTAGTTTAACATATTTAAGTTACTTAACCACCTTTTTCTTACTGAAGTCTGCAAAAGCTTTAACGGCATAACGGCAGTGCATTTAGAAGAATTACGTAATCTTATATTTAGGTATGAATTCGATTTTCTTGTACATACTCATTTAGCAATCGATATCGAAATGCTTCAAATCATTAGTTTAACATATTTAAGTTAATAAACCTTCTTTAACGTATTGAAGGTGATACAAAGCCATGGCGGCATAACGACAGCATATTTGGGACAATTCCGTAATCTTATATTTAGGTATAAAGTCGATTTTCGTGTATATACACATTTAGCAATCGATGCCGATATGCTTCACATCATAAGTTTAACAGATTTGAGTTAATTAATCCTCTTTATCTTACTGAAGTCTACAAAAGCCTTAACGGCATAACGGCAGTGCATTTGGAAGAGTTCCGTAATCTTATATTTAGGTATAAAGTCGATTTTGTTCAATATACGCATTTAGCAATCGATATCGAAATGCTTCAAATCATTAGTTTAACATATTTAAGATAATAAACCTTCTTTAACGCACTGAAGTCTACACAAAGCCTTAGCGGTATAACTGCACTGCATTTAGAAGAATTCCGTTATCTTATATTTAGGTATAAATTCGACATTCTTGTATATACTCATTTAGCAAGCGATATCAAAATGCTTCAAATTATTAGTTTAACTTTTTTAAGTTAATTAACCTTCTTTATCCTATGTTTAGGTATAAAGTCAGGTTTCTTGTACTAGCACATTTAGCAATCGATATCGAAATGCTTCAAATCATTAGTTTAACATATTTAAGTTAAATTACCTCTTTTAACCTACCGAAGGTGACATAAAGCCTTAACGGCATAACGGCAGTGCATGTAGAAGAATTCCGTAATCTTATATCTAGGTATAAAGTCGATTTTCTTGTATATGCACATTTATCAATCGATATCGAAATGCTTCAAATCATTAGTTTAACATATTTAAGTTAAATTACCTTTTTTAACCTACCGAAGGTGACATAAAGCCATGGCGGCATAACGGCAGTGCATTAAGAAGAATTACGTAACCTTATAATTAGGTAAAAAGTCGATTTTCTTGTATTTACATACTTAGCAATCGATATCGAAATGCTTCACATCATAAGTTTAACAGATTTGAGTTAATTAATCCTCTTTATCTTACTGAAGTCTACAAAAGCCTTAACGGCATAACGGCAGTGCATTTGGAAGAGTTCCGTAATCTTATATTTAGGTATAAATTCGATTTTCTTCTATATACACATTTAGCAATCGATATCGAAATGCTTCAAACCATTAGTTTAACATATTTAAAATAATTAACCTGCTTTAACGTACTGTAGTTGATACAAACCATGGCGGCATAACGACAGTACATTTGGAAGAATTCCGTAATCTTATATTTAGGTATATGTAAAGTCAATTTTCTTGTATATACACATTTAGTAATCGATATCGAAATGCTTCAAATCATAAGTTTAACATATTAAAATTAATAAACCTTCTTTAACGCACTGAAGTCTACATAAAGCCTTAACGGGATAACTGCAGTGCATTTAGAAGAATTCCGTAATCTTATATTAATGTATAAAGTCGATTTTCTTGTATTTACATATTTAGCAATCGAGTTTAACATATTTAAGTTAATTATTCCCCTCTATCTTACTGAAGTCTACAGAACGCCTTAACGGCATAACGGCAGTGCATTTAGAAGAATTCCGTTATCTTATATTTAGGTATAAATTCGATTTTCTTATATATACACATTTAGCAAGCGATATCGAAATGTTTTAAATCATTAGTTTAACATATTTAAGTTAGCTAACCTTCTTTAACTTATTGAAGTTGATATAAAGCCATGTCGGCATAACGGCAGTGCATTTAGAAGAAATTCGTAATCTTATATTTAGGTATAAATTCGATTTTCTTGTATATACACATTAAGCAATCGATAACGAAATGCTTCAAATCGATAGTTTAACATATTTAAGGTTATTAACCTTCTTTATCTTACTGAAGTTTACCTAAAGCCATAACGGTATAACGGCAGTGCATTTAGAAGAATTCCGTAATCTTATATTTAGGTATAAAGTCGATTTTGTTGTATATATACATTTAGCAATCGATATCGAGATGCTTCAACTCATTAGTTTAACATATTTAAGTTAATAAACCTTCTTTAACGATCTGAAGTTGGCATATAGCCATGGCGGCATAGCGGCAGTGCATGTAGAAGAATTCCGTAATCTTATATATAGGTATAAAATTGATTTTCTTGCATATACTCATTTTGCTATCGATATCGAAATGCTTCAAATCATTAGTTTAATATTTTAAGTTAATAAACATCTTTTAGCTTACTGAAGTCTACATAAAGCCTTAACGGTATAATGGCAGTGCATTTAGAAGAATTCCGTAATGCTATAATTTTATATTTAGGTATAAAGTCGATTTTCTTGTATTTACACATTTAGCAATCGATATCGAAATGCTTCAAACCACTAGTTTAATATATTTAAAATAATTAACCTTCTTTAACGTATTGAAGGTGATAAAAAGCCATGGCGGCATAACGACAGTACATGTGGAAGAATTCCGTAATCTTATATTTAGGTATAAATTCGATTTTCTTGTATGTATACATTTCGCAATCGATATCGAAATGCTTCAGATAACTGGTTTAACATATTTGAATTAATTAACCTTCTTTATCTTACTGAAGTCTACATAAAGCCATAACGGCATAACGACAGTATATTTATATGAATTCCGTTATCTTATATTTAGGTATAAAGTCAATTTTTTGTACATACACATTTAGCAATCGTTATCGAAATGCTTCAAATCATTAGTTTAACATATTTAAGTTAATTAACCCTCTTTTTCTTACGGAAGTCTACAAAAGCCTTAACGGCATAACGGCAGTGCACTTAGAAGAATTTTACTATCTTATATTTAGGTATGAAGTCGATTTTCTTGTATATACTCATTTAGCAATCGATATCGAAATGCTTCAAATCATTAGTTTTACATTTTCAAGTTATTTATAATAAACCTTCTTTAACGCACTGAAGTCTACATAAAGCCTTAACGGCATAACGGCAGTGAGTTTAGAAGAATTCCGTTATCTTATATTTAGGTATAAATTCGATTTTCTTGTATATACACATTTAGCAAGCGATATCGAAATGTTTCAAATCATTAGTTTAACATATTTTAGTTAGTTAACCTTCTTTAACATATTGAAGTTGATATAAAGCCATGGCGGCATAACGGCATTGCATGTAGAAGAATTCCGTAATCCTTTATTCAGGTATAAAGTCGATTTTGTTGTATTTACACATTTAGCTGTCGATATCGAAATGCTTCAAACCATTAGTTTAACATATTTAAAATAGTTAACCTTCTTTATCGTATTGTAGTTGATACAAACCATGTTGGCATAACGACAGTACATTTGGAAGAATTCCGTAATCTTATATTTAGGTATATGTAAAGTCGATTTTCTTGTATATACACATTTAGCATTCGATATCGAAATGCTTCAAATCATTAGTTTTACATTTTCAAGTTATTTATAATAAACCTTCTTTAACACACTGAAGTCTACATAAAGCCTTAACGGTATAACTGCAGTGCATTTAGAAGAATTCCGTTATCTTGTATTTAGGTATAAACTCGACTTTCTTGTATATACTCATTTAGCAATCGATATCGAAATGCTTCAAATCATTAGTTTAACATATTTAAGTTAATAAACCTTCTTTAACGTATTGAAGGTGATACAAAGCCATGGCGGCATAACGACAGCATATTTGGGACAATTCCGTAATCTTATATTTAGGTATAAAGTCGATTTTCTTGTATATACACATTTAGCAATCGATGCCGATATGCTTCACATCATAAGTTTAACAGATTTGAGTTAATTAATCCTCTTTATCTTACTGAAGTCTACAAAAGCCTTAACGGCATAACGGCAGTGCATTTGGAAGAGTTCCGTAATCTTATATTTTGGTATGAATTCGATTTTCTTGTACATACTCATTTAGCAATCGATATCGAAATGCTTCAAATCATTAGTTTAACATATTTAAGTTAATAAACCTTCTTTAACGTATTGAAGTTGATACAAAGCCATGGCGGCATAACGACAGCATATTTGGGACAATTCCGTAATCTTATATTTAGGTATAAAGTCGATTTTCTTGTATATACACATTTAGCAATCGATGCCGATATGCTTCACATCATAAGTTTAACAGATTTGAGTTAATTAATCCTCTTTATCTTACTGAAGTCTACAAAAGCCTTAACGGCATAACGGCAGTGCATTTGGAAGAGTTCCGTAATCTTATATTTAGGTAAAAAGTCGATTTTGTTCAATATACGCATTTGGCAATCGATATCGAAATGCTTCAAATCATTAGTTTAACTTATTTAAGATAATAAACCTTCTTTAACGCACTGAAGTCTACACAAAGCCTTAGCGGTATAACTGCACTGCATTTAGAAGAATTCCGTTATCTTATATTTAGGTATGAATTCGACTTTCTTGTATATACTCATTTTGCAAGCGATATCAAAATGCTTCCAATTATTAGTTTAACTTTTTTAAGTTAATTAACCTTCTTTATCCTATGTTTAGTTATAAAGTCAGGTTTCTTGTACTAGCACATTTAGCAATCGATATCGAAATGCTTCAAATCATTAGTTTAACATATTTAAGTTAAATTACCTTTTTTAACCTACCGAAGGTGACATAAAGCCATGGCGGCATAACGGCAGTGCATGTAGAAGAATTCCGTAATCTTATATCTAGGTATAAAACTAATTTTCTTGTACCTTCACATTTATCAAGCGATATCGAAATGCTTCAAATCATTAGTTTAGCATATTTAAGTTAGTTAACCTTCTTTAACTTATTGAAGTTGATATAAAGCCATGGCGGCATAACGGCAGTGCATTTAGAAGAAATTCGTAATCTTATATTTAGGTATAAATTCGATTTTCTTGTATATACACATTAAGCAATCGACAACGAAATGCTTCAAATCGATAGTTTAACATATTTAAGGTTATTAACCTTCTTTATCTTACTGAAGTTTAGATAAAGCCATAACGGTATAACGGCAGTGCATTTAGAAGAATTCCGTAATCTTATATTTAGGTATAAAGTCGATTTTGTTGTATATATACATTTAGCAATCGATATCAAGATGCTTCAACTCATTAGTTTAACATATTTAAGTTAATAAACCTTCTTAAACGATCTGAAGTTGGCATATAGCCATGGCGGCATAGCGGCAGTGCATGAAAAGAATTCCGTAATCTTATATATAGCATAAAATTGATTTTCTTGTATATACTCATTTGCTATCGATATCGAAATGCTTCAAATCATTAGTTTAATTTGGAAGAATTCCGTAGTCTTAAATTTAGGTATAAAGTCGATTTTCTTGTATATATGCATTTAGAAATCGATATCGAAATGCTTCAAATCATTAGTTTAACATATTTAAGTTAACAAACCTACTTTAACGAACTGAAGTTGACATAAAGCCATGGCGGATTAACGGCAGTGCATTTGGAAGAATTCCGTTATCCTATGTTTAGGTATAAAGTCGATTTTCTTGTATATACACATTAAGCAATCGATATCGAAATGCTTCAAATCATTAGTTTAACACATTTAAGTTAAATTACCTTCCTTAACCTACCGAAAGTGACATGAAGCCATGGCGGCATAACGGCGGTGCATGTAGAAGAATTAAGTAATTTTATATTTAGGTATTAAATCGATTTGTTATATAAAGACATTTAGCAATCGATATCGAAATGCTTGAGATCAGTAGTTTAACATATTTAAGTTAACAAACCTTCTTTAACGAACTGAAGTTGACATAAAGCCATGGCGGATTAACGGCAGTGCATTTGGAAGAATTCCGTTATCCTATGTTTAGGTATAAAGTCAAGTTTCTTGTACTAGCACATTTAGCTATCGATATCGAAATGCTTCAAGTCTTTAGTTTAACATATTTAAGTTAAATTACCTTCTTTAACCTACCGATGGTGACATGAAGCCATGGCGGCATAACGGCAGTGCATTTAGAAGAATTCTATAATCTTATATTTAGGTATAAAGTCGATTTTCTTGTACATACTCACTTAGCAATCGATATCGAAATTCTTCAAAATATTAGTTTAACATATTTAAGTTAATTAACCCTCTTTTTCATACTGAAGTCTACAAAAGCCTTAACGGCATAACGGCAGTGCATGCAGAAAAATTCCGTTATCTTTTATTTAGGTATAAAGTCGATATTGTTGTACATACACATATAACAATCTATATCGAAATGCTTTAAATCATTAGTTTTAAACTTTCAAGTTATTTATAATAAACCTTCTTTAACGCACTGAAGTGTACATAAAGCCTTAACGGTATAACTGCAGTGCATTTAAAAGAATTCCGTAATCTTATATTTAGGTACAAAGTCGATTTTATTGTATTTACATATTTAGCAATCGATATCGAAATGCTTCAAATCATAAGTTTAACATATTTAAGTTAATTATTCCCCTCTATCTTACTGAAGTCTTCATAAAGCCTTAACGGCATAACGGCAGTGCGTTTAGAAGAATTCCGTTATCTTATATTTAGGCATAAATTCGATTTTCTTGTATATACTCATTTAGCAATCGATATCGAAATGCTTCAAATCATTAGTTTAACATATTTAAGTTAACAAACCTTCTTTTACGAACTGAAGTTGACATAAAGCCATGGCGGATTAACGGCAATGCATTTGGAAGAATTCCGTTATCCTATGTTTATGTATAAAGTCAAGTTTCTTGTACTAGCACATTTAGCAATCGATATCGAAATGCTTCAAATCATTAGTTTAACATATTTAAGTTAAATTACCTTCTTTAACCTACGGAGGGTGACATGAAGCCATGGCGGCATAACGGCAGTGCAGTTTGGAGAATTCCATAATCTTATATTCAGGTATAAAGTCGATTTTCTTGTACATACTCATTTAGCAATCGATATCGAAATGCTTCAAATCATTAGTTTAACATATTTAAGTTATTAAACCTTCTTTAGCGCACTAAAGGAACTAATGGCATAACGGCAGTGTATTTAGAGGAATTCCATAATGTTATAATTTTATATTTAGGTATAAAGTCGATTTTCTTGTATTTACACATATAGCAATCGATATCGAAATGCTTCAAACCATTAGCTTATCATATTTAAATAATTAACCTTCTTTACAGAAGCCATAACGGCATAACGGTAGAATATTTGGGTAATGTCCGTAATCTTTTTTTTAGGTATAAAATCGATTTTCTTGTATACACACATTTAGCAATCGATATCGAAATGCTTCAGCTCATTGGTTTAACATATTTAAGTTAATAAACCTTATTTAACGCACTGAAGTCTACATAAAACCTTAACGGTATAACTGCACTGCATTTAGAAGAATTCCATTATCTTATATTTAGGTATAAATTCGACTTTCTTGTATATACTCATTTAGCAAGCGATATCAAAATGCTTCAAATTATTGGTTTAACTTATTTAAGTAAATAAACCTTCTTTAACGAACTGCAGTTGACATAAAGCCATGGCGGCATAACGGCAGTACGTTTGGAAGAATTCCGTAATCTTATATTTAGGTATAAAGACGATTTTCTTGTATATACACTTTTAGCAATCGATATCGAAATGCTTCAAATCATTAGTTTAACATATTTAAGTTAATAAACCTTCTTTAACTCACTGAAGTCTACATATAGGTATAAAGTCGATTTTCTTGTATATACATATTTAGCTATCGATATCGAAATGCTTCAAATTATTAGTTTAACTTATTTAAGTTAATTAACCTTCTTTAACGAATTGAAGTTGACATAAAGCCATGGCGGCATAAAGACAGTACATTTGGAAGAATTCCGTAATCTTATATTTAGGTATAAAGTCGATTTTCTTGTATATACACATTTAGCAATCGATATCGAAATGCTTCAAATCACTAGTTTAACATATTTAAGTTAATAAACCTTCTTTATCGAACTGAAGTCTACATAAAGCCTTAACGGCATAACGGCAGTGCATTTAGAAGAATTCCGTAATCTTATATTTAGGTATGAATTCGATTTTCTTGTATATACTCATTTGGCAATCGATATCGAAATGCTTCAAATCATTAGTTTAACATATTTAAGTTAATAAAGCTTCTTTATCGAATTGAAGTTGACATAAAGCCATGGCGGCATAACGACAGTACATGTGGAAGAATTCCGTAATCTTATATTTAGGTATTAAATCGATTTTCTTATATATACTCATTTAGCAAGCGATATCAAAATGCTTCAAATTATTAGTTTAACTTATTTAAGTAAATAAACCTTCTTTAACGAACTGCAGTTGACATAAAGCCATGGCGGCATAACGGCAGTACGTTTGGAAGAATTCCGTAATCTTATATTTAGGTATAAAGACGATTTTCTTGTATATACACATTTAGCAATCGATATCGAAATGCTTCAAATCATTAGTTTAACATATTTAAGTTAATAAACCTTCTTTAACTCACTGAAGTCTACATATAGCCTTAACGGCATAACGGCAGTGCATTTAGAAGAATTATGTTATCTTTTATTTAGGTATAAAGTCGATTTTCTTGTATATACATATTTAGCTATCGATATCGAAATGCTTCAAATTATTAGTTTAACTTATTTAAGTTAATTAACCTTCTTTAACGAATTGAAGTTGACATAAAGCCATGGCGGCATAAAGACAGTACATTTGGAAGAATTCCGTAATCTTATATTTAGGTATAAAGTCGATTTTCTTGTATATACACATTTAGCAATCGATATCGAAATGCTTCAAATCATTAGTTTAACATATTTAAGTTAATAAACCTTCTTTAACGAACTGAAGTCTACATAAAGCCTTAACGGCATAACGGCAGTGCATTTAGAAGAATTACGTAATCTTATATTTAGGTATGAATTCGATTTTCTTGTATATACTCATTTGGCAATCGATATCGAAATGCTTCAAATCATTAGTTTAACATATTTAAGTTAATAAAGCTTCTTTCACGCCTGAAGTTAACATAAAGCCATGACGCCATAACGGCAGTGCATGTAGAAGAATTCCATAATCTTATATTTAGGTATGTAGTCGCTTTTCTTGGATTTACACATTTAGCAATCGATATCGAAAATCTTCAAATAACTGGTTTAGCATATTTAGGTTAATTAACCTTATTTATCTTACTGAAGTTTAAATAAAGCCATAACGGCATAACGGTAGTATATTTGAGTGAATTCCGTAATCTTTTATTTAGGTATAAACCGATTTTCTTGTATATACACATTAAGCAATCGATATCGAAATGCTTCAAATCATTAGTTTAACATATTTACGTTAATAAACCTTCTTTAATGATCTGAAGTTGGCATAACGACAGTGGATGTAGAAGAATTCCGTAATCTTATATTTAGGTATAAAAACGATTTTCTTGTATATACATATTTAGCTATCGATATCGAAATGCTTCAAATCATTTGTTTAACATATTAAGTTAATAAACCTTCTTTAACGTATTGAAGTTGATATGAAGCCATGGCGGCATAATTACAGTAGGATTGGAAGAATTCCGTAATCTTATATTTAGGTATAAAGTCAATTCTCTTGTATATACACATTTAGCAATCGATATCGAAATGCTTTAAATCATTAGTTTAACATATTTAAGTTAATAAACCTTCTTTAACGCACTGAAGTCTACATAAAGCGTTAACGGCATAACGGCAGTGCATGTAGAAGAATTCCGTTATCTTATATTTAGGTATAAATTCGATTTTCTTGTATATACATACATACATACAAGCGATATCGAAATGCTTCAAATCTTTAGTTTATCATATTTAAGTTAATTAACCTTCTTTAACGTATTGAAGTTGATATGAAGCCATGGCGGCATAATGACAGTAGGATTGGAAGAATTACGTAATCTTATATTTAGGTATGAATTCGATTTTCTTTTATATACACATTGAGATATCGATATCGAAATGCTTGAAATCATTAGTTTAACATATTAAGTTAATAAACATTTTTTAGCTTACTGAAGTCTACATAAAGCCTTAACGGTATAACTGCAGTGCATTTAGAAGAATTCCGTAATGTTATAATTTTATATTTAGGTATAAATTCGATTTTCTTGTATATACACATTTAGCAAGCGATATCGAAATGCTTCAAATCATTAGTTTAACATATTTAAGTTAATTAACCTTCTTTAACGTCTTGAAGTTGATAAAGAGCCATGGCGGCATAGCGACAGTACATTTGGAAGAATTCCGTAGTCTTATATTTAGGTATAAAGTCGATTTTCTTGTATATATGCATTAAGCAATCGATATCGAAATGCTTCGAATAACTGGTTTAACATATTTAAGTTAATAAATCTTCTTTAACGAACTGAGGTTAATATAAAGCCATAACGGCATAACGGCAGTGTATTTGGAAGAATTACGTAATCTTATATTTAGGTATAAATTCGACTTTCTTGTATATACTCATTTAGCAAGCGATATCAAAATGCTTCAAATCATTAGTTTAACTTATTTAAGTTAATTAACCTTCTTTAACGAATTGAAGGTGATACAAAGCCATGGCGGCATAACGACAGTACATTTGGAAGAATTCCGTAGTCTTCTATTTAGGTATAAAGTCGATTTTCTTGTATATGTGCATTAAGCTTTCGATATCGAAATGCTTCAAATAACTGGTGTAACATATTTAAGTTAATAAACCATCTTTAGCGAACTGAAGTTAATATAAAGCCATAACGGCATAACGGCAGTGCATTTAGAAGAATTACGTAATCTTATATTTAGGTATGAATTCGATTTTCTTGTATATACTCATTTAGCAATCGATATCGAAATGCGTCAAATCATAAGTTTAACATACTTAAGTTAATAAAGCTTCTTTAACGCCTGAAGTTAACATAAAGCATGTAGAAGAATTCCGTAATCTTATATTTAGGTATGTAGTCGATTTTCTTGGATTTACACATTAAGCAATCGATATCGAAAATCTTCAAATAACTGGTTTAGCATATTTAGGTTAATTAACCTTCTTTATCTTACTGAAGTTTAAATAAAGCCACAACGGCATAACGGCAGTATGTTTGGGTGAATTCCGTTATCTTTTATTTAGGTATAAAATCGATTTTCTTGTATATACACATTTAGCAATCGATATCGAAATGCCTCAAATCATTAGTTTAACATATTTAAGTTAATTAACCTTCTTTAACGTATTGAAGTTGATGTAAAGCCATAACGGCAGTGCACTTGGAAGAATTCCGTAAACTTATATTTAGGTATAAATTCGATTTTCTTTTATATACACATTTAGATATCGATATCGAAATGCTTCAAATCATTAGTTTAACATATTAAGTTAATAAACACTTTTTAGCTTACTGAAGTCTACATAAAGCCTTAACGGTATAACGGCAGTGCTTTTAGAAGAATTCCGTAATGTTATAATTTTATATTTAGGTATGAATTCGCTTTTCTTGTATATACTCATTTAGCAATCGATATCGAAATGCTTCAAACCATTAGTTTAACATATTTAAAATAATTAATCTTCTTTAACGTATTGAAGTTGATACAAAGCCATGGCGGCATAATGACAGTACATTTGGAAGAATTCCGTAATCTTATATTTAGTATAAAGTCGATTTTCTTGTATATGCACTTTTAGCAATCGATATCGAAATGCTTCAAATCATTAGTTTAACATATTTAAGTTAATAAACCTTCTTTAACGCACTGAAGTCTACATAAAGCGTTAACGGCATAAGGGCAGTGAATTTAGAAAAACACCGTTATCTTATATTTAGGTATAAATTCGATTTTCTTGTATATACATATTTGGCAAGCGATATCGAAATGCTTCAAATCATTAGTTTAACATATTTAAGTTAATTAACCCTCTTTAACGTATTGATATAAAGCCATATCGGCAGTGCAATTGGAAGAATTCCGTAATCTTATATTTAGGTATAAAGTCGATTTTCTTTTATATACACATTTAGATGTCGATAACGAAATGCTTCAAATCATTAGTTTAACATATTAAGTTAATAAACATTTTTTAGCTTATTAAAGTCTACATAAAGCCTTAACGGTATAACGGCAGTGCATTTAGAAAAATTCCGTAATGTTATAATTTTATATTTAGGTATAAAGTCGATTTTCTTGTATTTGCACATTTAGCAATCGATATCGAAATGCTTCAAACCATTAGCTTAACATATTTAAATAATAAACCTTCTTTACAGAAGCCATAACGGCATAAGGGCAGTATATTTGGGTAATTTCCGTTATCTTTTATTTAGGTATAAAATCGATTTTCTTGCATATACACATTTAGCAATCGATATCGAAATGCTTCAGCTCATTAGTTTAACATATTTATGTTTATAAACCTTCTTTAACGATCTGAAGTGGGCATATAGCCATGGAGGCAAAACTGCAGTGCAGTAGCAGAATTCCATAATCTTATATTTAGGTATTAAGTCGATTTTCTTGTATATACATATTTAGCTATCGATATCGAAGTGCTTCAAATCATTAGTTTAACATATTAAGTTATTAAACATTTTTTAGCCTACTAAAGTTTACATAAAGCCTTAAGGGTATAACGGCAGTGCATTTAGAAGAATTCGGTAATGTTATAATTTTATATTTAGGTGTAAAGTCGATTTTCTTGTATTTACGCATTTAGCAATCGATATCGAAAATCTCCAAATAACTGGTTTAGCATATTTAGGTTAATTAACCTTCTTTATCTTACTGAAGTTTAAATAAAGCCATAACGGCATAACGGCAGTATATTTGAGTGAATTCCGTAATCTTTTATTTAGGTATAAACCGATTTTCTCGTATATACACATTAAGCAATCGATATCGAAATGCTTCAAATCATTAGTTTAACATATTTAAGTTAATAAACCTTCTTTAACTCACTGAAGTCTACATATAGCCTTAACGGCATAACGGCAGTGCATTTAGAAGAATTATGTTATCTTTTATTTAGGTATAAAGTCGATTTTCTTGTATATACATATTTAGCTATCGATATCGAAATGCTTCAAATTATTAGTTTAACTTATTTAAGTTAATTAACCTTCTTTAACGAATTGAAGTTGACATAAAGCCATGGCGGCATAAAGACAGTACATTGGGAAGAATTCCGTAATCTTATATTTAGGTATAAAGTCGATTTTCTTGTATATACACATTTAGCAATCGATATCGAAATGCTTCAAATCATTAGTTTAACATATTTAAGTTAATAAACCTTCTTTGACGAACTGAAGTCTACATAAAGCCTTAACGGCATAACCGCAGTGCATTTAGAAGAATTACGTAATCTTATATTTAGGTATGAATTCGATTTTCTTGTATATACTCATTTGGCAATCGATATCGAAATGCTTCAAATCATTAGTTTAACATATTTAAGTTAATAAAGCTTCTTTCACGCCTGAAGTTAACATAAAGCCATGGCGCCATAACGGCAGTGCATGTAGAAGAATTCCATAATCTTATATTTAGGTATGTAGTCGCTTTTCTTGGATATACACATTTAGCAATCGATATCGAAAATCTTCAAATAACTGGTTTAGCATATTTAGGTTAATTAACCTTCTTTATCTTACTGAAGTTTAAATAAAGCCATAACGGCATAACGGTAGTATATTTGAGTGAATTCCGTAATCTTTTATTTAGGTATAAACCGATTTTCTTGTATATACACATTTAGCAATCGATATCGAAATGCTTCAAATCATTAGTTTAACATATTTACGTTAATAAACCTTCTTTAACGATCTGAAGTTGGCATAACGACAGTGGATGTAGAAGAATTCCGTAATCTTATATTTAGGTATAAAAACGATTTTCTTGTATATACATATTTAGCCATCGATATCGAAATGCTTCAAATCATTTGTTTAACATATTAAGTTAATAAACCTTCTTTAACGTATTGAAGTTGATATGAAGCCATGGCGGCATAATGACAGTAGGATTGGAAGAATTCCTTAATCTTATATTTAGGTATAAAGTCAATTCTCTTGTATATACACATTTAGCAATCGATATCGAAATGCTTTAAATCATTAGTTTAACATATTTAAGTTAATAAACCTTCTTTAACGCACTGAAGTCTACATAAAGCGTTAACGGCATAACGGCAGTGCATGTAGAAGAATTCCGTTATCTTATATTTAGGTATAAATTCGATTTTCTTGTATATACATACATACATACAAGCGATATCGAAATGCTTCAAATCTTTAGTTTATCATATTTAAGTTAATTAACCTTCTTTAACGTATTGAAGTTGATATGAAGCCATGGCGGCATAATGACAGTAGGATTGGAAGAATTACGTAATCTTATATTTAGGTATGAATTCGATTTTCTTTTATATACACATTGAGATATCGATATCGAAATGCTTGAAATCATTAGTTTAACATATTAAGTTAATAACCATTTTTTAGCTTACTGAAGTCTACATTAAGCCTTAACGGTATAACTGCAGTGCATTTAGAAGAATTCCGTAATGTTATAATTTTATATTTAGGTATTAATTCGATTTTCTTGTATATACACATTTAGCAAGCGATATCGAAATGCTTCAAATCATTAGTTTAACATATTTAAGTTAATTAACCTTCTTTAACGTCTTGAAGTTGATAAAGAGCTATGGCGGCATAACGACAGTACATTTGGAAGAATTCCGTAGTCTTATATTTAGGTATAAAGTCGATTTTCTTGTATATATGCATTAAGCAATCGATATCGAAATGCTTCAAATAACTGGTTTAACATATTTAAGTAAATAAATCTTCTTTAACGAACTGAAGTTAATATAAAGCCATAACGGCATAACGGCAGTGTATTTGGAAGAATTACGTAATCTTATATTTAGGTATAAATTCGACTTTCTTGTATATACTCATTTAGCAAGCGATATCAAAATGCTTCAAATCATTAGTTTAACATATTTAAGTTAATAAACCTTCTTTAACTCACTGAAGTCTACATATAGCCTTAACGGCATAACGGCAGTGCATTTAGAAGAATTATGTTATCTTTTATTTAGGTATAAAGTCGATTTTCTTGTATATACATATTTAGCTATCGATATCGAAATGCTTCAAATTATTAGTTTAACTTATTTAAGTTAATTAACCTTCTTTAACGAATTGAAGTTGACATAAAGCCATGGCGGCATAAAGACAGTACATTTGGAAGAATTCCGTAATCTTATATTTAGGTATAAAGTCGATTTTCTTGTATATACACATTTAGCAATCGATATCGAAATGCTTCAAATCATCAGTTTAACATATTTAAGTTAATAAACCTTCTTTATCGAATTGAAGTTGACATAAAGCCATGGCGGCATAACGACAGTACATGTGGAAGAATTCCGTAATCTTATATTTAGGTATTAAATCGATTTTCTTATATATACTCATTTAGCAAGCGATATCAAAATGCTTTAAATTATTAGTTTAACTTATTTAAGTAAATAAACCTTCTTTAACGAACTGCAGTTGACATAAAGCCATGGCGGCATAACGGCAGTACGTTTGGAAGAATTCCGTAATCTTATATTTAGGTATAAAGACGATTTTCTTGTATATACACATTTAGCAATCGATATCGAAATGCTTCAAATCATTAGTTTAACAGATTTAAGTTAATAAACCTTCTTTAACTCACTGAAGTCTACATATAGCCTTAACGGCATAACGGCAGTGCATTTAGAAGAATTATGTTATCTTTTATTTAGGTATAAAGTCGATTTTCTTGTATATACATATTTAGCTATCGATATCGAAATGCTTCAAATTATTAGTTTAACTTATTTAAGTTAATTAACCTTCTTTAACGAATTGAAGTTGACATAAAGCCATGTCGGCATAAAGACAGTACATTTGGAAGAATTCCGTAATCTTATATTTAGGTATAAAGTCGATTTTCTTGTATATACACATTTAGCAATCGATATCGAAATGCTTCAAATCATTAGTTTAACATATTTAAGTTAATAAACCTTCTTTAACGAACTGAAGTCTACATAAAGCCTTAACGGCATAACGGCAGTGCATTTAGAAGAATTACGTAATCTTATATTTAGGTATGAATTCGATTTTCTTGTATATACTCATTTGGCAATCGATATCGAAATGCTTCAAATCATTAGTTTAACATATTTAAGTTAATAAAGCTTCTTTCACGCCTGAAGTTAACATAAAGCCATGACGCCATAACGGCAGTGCATGTAGAAGAATTCCATAATCTTATATTTAGGTATGTAGTCGCTTTTCTTGGATTTACACATTTAGCAATCGATATCGAAAATCTTCAAATAACTGGTTTAGCATATTTAGGTTAATTAACCTTATTTATCTTACTGAAGTTTAAATAAAGCCATAACGGCATAACGGTAGTATATTTGAGTGAATTCCGTAATCTTTTATTTAGGTATAAACCGATTTTCTTGTATATACACATTTAGCAATCGATATCGAAATGCTTCAAATCATTAGTTTAACATATTTACGTTAATAAACCTTCTTTAATGATCTGAAGTTGGCATAACGACAGTGGATGTAGAAGAATTCCGTAATCTTATATTTAGGTATAAAAACGATTTTCTTGTATCGGGTGATTTTTTTGAGGTTAGGATTTTCATGCATTAGTATTTGACAGATTACGTGGGATTTCAGACATGGTGTCAAAGAGAAAGATGCTCAGTATGCTTTGACATTTCATCATGAATAGACTTACTAACGAGCAACGCTTGCAAATCATTGAATTTTATTACCAAAATCAGTGTTCGGTTCGAAATGTGTTTCGCGCTTTACGTCCGATTTATGGTCTACATAATCGACCAAGTGAGCAAACAATTAATGCGATTGTGACCAAGTTTCGCACTCAGTTTACTTTATTGGACATTAAACCAACCACACGAATGCGTACAGTGCGTACAGAAGAGAATATTGCGTCTGTTTCTGAGAGTGTGGCTGAAGACCGTGAAATGTCGATTCGTCGCCGTTCGCAGCAATTGGGTTTGTGTTATTCGACCACATGGAAGATTTTACGCAAAGATCTTGGTGTAAAACCGTATAAAATACAGCTCGTGCAAGAACTGAAGCCGAACGATCTGCCACAACGTCGAATTTTCAGTGAATGGGCCCTAGAAAAGTTGGCAGAAAATCCGCTTTTTTATCGACAAATTTTGTTCAGCGATGAGGCTCATTTCTGGTTGAATGGCTACGTAAATAAGCAAAATTGCCGCATTTGGGGTGAAGAGCAACCAGAAGCCGTTCAAGAACTGCCCATGCATCCCGAAAAATGCACTGTTTGGTGTGGTTTGTACGCTGGTGGAATCATTGGACCGTATTTTTTCAAAGATGCTGTTGGACGCAACGTTACGGTGAATGGCGATCGCTATCGTTCGATGCTAACAAACTTTTTGTTGCCAAAAATGGAAGAACTGAACTTGGTTGACATGTGGTTTCAACAAGATGGCGCTACATGCCACACAGCTCGCGATTCTATTGCCATTTTGAGGGAAAACTTCGGACAACAATTCATCTCAAGAAATGGACCCGTAAGTTGGCCACCAAGATCATGCGATTTAACGCCTTTAGACTATTTTTTGTGGGGCTACGTCAAGTCTAAAGTCTACAGAAATAAGCCAGCAACTATTCCAGCTTTGGAAGACAACATTTCCGAAGAAATTCGGGCTATTCCGGCCGAAATGCTCGAAAAAGTTGCCCAAAATTGGACTTTCCGAATGGACCACCTAAGACGCAGCCGCGGTCAACATTTAAATGAAATTATCTTCAAAAAGTAAATGTCATGAACCAATCTAACGTTTCAAATAAAGAACCGATGAGATTTTGCAAATTTTATGCGTTTTTTTTTTTAAAAAAGTTATCAAGCTCTTAAAAAATCACCCTTTATATACACATTTTGCAATCGAAATCGAAATGCTTCAAACAACTGGTTTAGCATATTTAAGTTAATTAACCTTCTTTATCTTACTGAAGTTAACATAAAGCCATAACGGCAGTGCATTTCGAAGAATTCCGTAAACTTATATTTAGGTATAAAGCCGATTTTGTATATAAACACATTTAGCAATCGATATCGAGATGCTTCAACTCATTAGTTTAACATATTTAAGTTAATTTACCTTCTTTAACGTATTGAAGGTGATATAAAGCCATAGCGGCATAACGACAGTGCATTTAGAAAAATTATATAATCTTATATTTAGGTATAAAGTCGATTTTCTTGTATATATGCATTAAGCAATCGATATCGATATGCTTCAAATCATTAGTTTAACATATTTAAGTTAATTATCCTTCTTTTTCTTACTGAAGTTTACATAAAGCCATAGCGGTATAACGGCAGTGCATTTGGAAGAATTCCGTAAACTTATATTTAGGTATAAAGTCGATTTTGTATATAAACACATTTAGCAATCGATATCGAGATGCTTCAACTCATTAGTTTAACATATTTAAGCTAATAAACCTTCTTTAACGAACTGAAGTTGGGATAAAGCCATGGCGGTATAACGGCAGTGCATGTAGAAAAATTCCGTTAACTTATATTTAGGTATAAAGTCGATTTTCTTGTATATACACACTTAGCAACCGATATCGAAATGTTTCAAATCATTAGTTTAACATATTTTATTTAATAAACCTTCTTTAACGAACGGAAGTTGGCGTAAAGCCATGGCGGCATAACGGCAGTACATTTAGAAGAATTCCGTAATCTTATATTTAGGTATAAAGTCGATTTTCTTGTATATACACATTTAGCAATCGATATCGATATGCTTCAAATCATTAGTTTAACATATTTAAGTTAATTATCCTTCTTTTTCTTACTGAAGTTTACATAAAGCCATAGCGGTATAACGGCAGTGCATTTGGAAGAATTCCGTAAACTTATATTTAGGTATAAAGTCGATTTTGTATATAAACACATTTAGCAATCGATATCGAGATGCTTCAACTCATTAGTTTAACATATTTAAGCTAATAAACCTTCTTTAACGAACTGAAGTTGGGATAAAGCCATGGCGGTATAACGGCAGTGCATGTAGAAGAATTCCGTTAACTTATATTTAGGTATAAAGTCGATTTTCTTGTATATATGCATTAAGCAATCGATATCGATATGCTTCAAATCATTCCTTAACGAACGGAAGTTGGCTTAAAGCCATAGCGGCATAACGGCAGTGCATTTAGAAGAATTCCGTAATCTTATATTTATGTATAAAGTCGATTTTCTTATATATACACATTTAGCAATCGATATCGAAATGCTTCATATCATTAGTTTAACATATTTAATTTAATAAACCTTCTTTAACGAACAGAAGTTGGCGTAAAGCCATGGCGGCATAACGGCAGTGCATTTAGAAGAATTCCGTAATCTTGTATTTAGGTATAAAGTCGATTTTCTTGTATATACACATTTAGCAATCGATATCGATATGCTTCAAATCATTAGTTTAACATATTTAAGTTAATTATCCTTCTTTTTCTTAATGAAGTTTACATAAAGCCATAGCGGTATAACGGCAGTGCATTTGGAAAAATTGCGTAATCTTATATTTAGGAATAAAGTGGATTTTTTTGTATATACACATTTAGCAATCGATATCGAGATGGTTCAACTCGTTAGTTTAACATATTTAAGTTAATAAACTTTCTTTAACGATCTGAAGTTTGCATATAGCCATGACGGCATAACGGCAGTGCATGTAGAAGAATTCCGTAATCTTATATTTAGGTATAAAGTCGATTTTCTTGTATATACACATTTCACTATCGATATCGAAATGCTTCAAATCATTAGTTTAACATATTTAGTTAATAAACACTTTTTAGCTTACTGAAGTCTATATAAAGCCTTAACGGTATAACGCCAGTACATTTAGAAGAATTCCGTAATGTTATAATTTTATTTTTAGGTATAAAGTCGATTTTCTTGTATATACACATTTAGCAATCGATATCGAAATGCTTCAAACCATTAATTTAACATATTAAAAATAATTAACCTTCTTTAACGTATTGAAGGTGAGATAAAGCCATGGCGGCATAACGGCAGTACATGTGGAAGAATTCCGTAATCTTATATTTGAGTATAAAGTCGAATTTCTTGTATATATATATTTCGCAATCGATATCGAAACGCTTCAGATAACTGGTTTAACATATTTCAGTTAATAAACCTCCTTTAGCGAACTGAAGTTGACATATTTAGGTATAAAGTCGATTTTCTTGTATATACACATTTAGCAATCGATATACAAATGCTTCAAATCATCAGTTTGACATATTTAACCTTCTTTATCTTACTGAAGTTTACATAAAGACATAACGGCATAACGGCAGTATATTTGGGTGACTTCCGTACTCTTTTACTTAGGTATAAAATCGATTTTCTTGTACATACACATTTAGCAATCGACATCGAAATGCTTCAAATCATTAGTTTAGCATATTTAAGTAAGTTAAACTTCTTTAACGTACTGAAATTTATATAAAGCCTTAACGGTATAACTGCAGTGCATTTAGAAGAATTCCGTAATCTTATATTTAGGTATAAAGTCGATTTTTTTGTATATACACATTTAGCAATCCATATCGAAATGCTTCAAATCATTAGTTTAACATATTTAAGTTAATTAACCCTCTTTATCTTAATGAAGTCTACAAAAGCTTTAACGGCATAACGACAGTGCATTTAGAAGAATTCCGTAATCTTATATTTAGGTATAAAGTCGACTTTCTTGTATATACGCATTTAGTAATCGATATCGAGATGCTTCAACTCATTAGCTTAACATATTTAAGTAAATAAACCTTCTTTAACGATCTGAAGTTGGCATATAGCCACGGCGGCATTACGGCAGTGCATGTAGTAGAATTCTGTAATCTTATATTTAGGTATAAAGTCGATTTTCTTTTATATACACAAGTTAATAAACATTTTTTAGCTTACTGAAGTCTACATAAAGCCTTAACGGTATAACGGCAGTGCATTTAGAAGAATTCCGTAATGTTGTAAATTTATATTTAGGTATAAAGTCGATTTTCTTGTATTTACACATTTAGCAATCGATATCGAAATGCTTCAAACCATTAGTTTAACATATTTAAAATAATTAATCTTCTTTAGCGTATTGAAGGTGATATAAAGCCATGGCGGCATAACGACAGTATATGTGGAAGAATTCCGTAATCTTATATTTAGGTATAAAGTCGATTTTCTTGTATATATACATTTCGCAATCGATATCGAAATGCTTCAGATAACTGGTTTAACATATTTAAGTTAATAAACCTCCTTTAGCGAACTGAAGTTGACATAAAGCCATAACGGCAGGGCGTTTGGAAGAATACCGTAGTCTTATATTTAAGCATTAATTCGATTTTCTTGTATATACACATTTTGCAATCGATGTCGAAATGCTTCAAATAAGTGGTTTAGCATATTAAAGTTAATTAAACATTTTTATCTTACTGAAGTTTACATAAAGCCATAACGGCAGTATATTTATATGAAATCCGTTATCTTATATTTAGGTATAAAGTCGATTTTGTTGTACATACACATTAAGCAATCGATATCGAAATGCTTCAAATCATTAGTTTAACATATTTGAGTTATTTAACGCACTTTATCTTACTGAAGTCTACAAAAGCCTTAACGGCATAACGGCTGTGCATTTCGAAGAGTTCCGTAATCTTATATTTAGGTATTAAGTCGATTTTTTTGTATATACGCATTTATCAATCAACATCGAAATGCTTCAGATCATTAGTTTAACATATTTAAGTAAATTAACCTTCTTTAACGTAATGAAGGTGATATAAAGCCATGGCGGCATAACGACAGTGCATGTAGTTGAATTCCGTAATCTTATAATTAGGTATGAATTCGATTTTCTTGTATATACTCATTTAGCAATCGATATCGAAATGCTTCAAATCAATAGTGTAACATATTTAAGTTAATAAACCTTCTTAAACGTATTGAAGGTGATACAAGGCCATGGCGGCATAATGACAGTACTTTTGGAAGAATTCCGTAAACTTATAGTTAGGTATAAAGTCAATTTTGTTGTCAGTCACCGACTAGCTCTCGAACCGACAAGTCGTGTCTTTGCAATTCGAGTGTTTTTTCGAGTGTTTTTTTCGACATCTTCTTTTTTCTTCTTTTCCGAACTTTTATTTACGCTTAATCCGTTCTTTCTTACTTTTTCTTTTACTGTTTCGCGCGCGGAATCGTATTAAAAAGTGCGTATCAGTGTTTCTCGTGCATAATGGCCCCTGGGCCTAACATTATCGAGGCGAATCGTTTCGCCTTACTCGATACAGGACCTGGTAAAAAAAAACGTAAAGCTGGTAAAAGTGTTTCAGTTATGGAGTTTCCAGAACTCCCTGAAATAAAAGTTGACGACCCCAAATTCGTGGTGATGGGAGCCACTGACTCGGCCAAACCCCTTTCCCACTATTCCTGCTTTGCCATTTACCGTGCCATTAAGCAAATTAGCGATTACGTTCACTCCATATCTACCCTTCGTGATGGTAAACTTCTTATACTGGTCAAGAATAACGATATTGCAAAAAAATTCCTGAAGGTAAAAGAACTACCCAACATTTGTTCAATATCAGCCACTCTACACGAGTCTCTTAACCAAGTAAAAGGAACGATATATGCTCCTTTTCTAAACAACGTTTCAGAGGAGGAGATAGTTAACGAGCTCAGCACTCAAGGCGTCGTAGCAGTATTTAAATTCAATAAGTTTATTGAAGGAAAACCGCACCCCTCGGGGGTTTTGTTATTAACTTTCAACCTCTACAAGCTACCAAATAAAATTGACGTTGCCTGGTGTAAACTTTTGGTACGTCAATATATTCCTTCGCCAATGCGCTGCAAAAATTGCCAACTTCTCGGTCATACAGCAAAGCGCTGTAATCGTTCCCCACTTTGTGTTAATTGTTCACTCCCTCCCCATGCCCCATCTGACTGCGAACGCATTTTTTGCATCAACTGCTACCAACAACACGCATCCTCCTCCAAAGACTGTACCAAATTCTTACAAGCAAAAGAGATAATAAAAATTAAAACAATAAACAAATGTTCTATGCGGGAAGCAATAAAAATGCATAAAGAACAAACAACACCAGCATTTCTATCCAATAACACATATGCTTCAATAGCGTCTAATTCCAACAAAAATATTGAAACAACAAACACTAACGTTGACTCTTCCCCCACCACAAACAATAACAACATTAGTTCTCCCAGCAACATTCAAAGATCAAATTCACCAAAAATTACCAAAAATAGCACTCAATCTAAAAACATTTCTCCTTTACAGCAAACCAATACTTCCAAATCGCCCATAGTAGAATCCACTCAAGCATTAGAAAAGAACATCTCAACGACTCTCCGGGCCAACGGAGCTAACCTCTCTCGCCGCCCCATAAACTCTGATAGTCCACCAAGATTCTCTGCCTGTATTGATTTCACCTCTAACCGCACCACTAATAATAGTCCACCTCTTTCACTATACAAGCCATCCACTCAAATTACTTCACCATACCAAACAAACCCACCATTCTCTCCGTCTCTTCAATTCCAATCCTTACCTTTCGAACCCCTTCCTTCCCTTTCTCAAGTACTTTCCAACACTCAAGAATTAATTACATCTGAAGATGAAATTTAATACACACGATATTTGAACATACTACATATACAGTAGTTTAACAGAATATTTTGTTTTTTCCCTCTGTCTTATTAATGACGCTTAAAATCATCCAGTGGAACATGAACGGGTACAACAACAATTATGATGAACTCTTATTACTCATAAAAGAGCAAAACCCAGACGTTATTTGTATTCAAGAAACACATATCCCAGTTACTCCTAGTAACAACATGTCCTGTCCTAGGCAATACAGCGGTTATTTTTCGAATTTACATAACATCCAAAGCAATAAGCAAGGCGTTTGCATTTTAATAAAAAAAATCATACCACATGAAATTATCGATTTAAATTCCACACTATCAACAATAGCTCTTAAAATCAACTTAAATTTTAGCTTTACCATCATTAATACGTATATACCACCCCAGCAAGTTTTTAACGAAACTGATTTGAAAGATTTACTTTCCCAACTATCCCCTCCGGTTTTGTGGACTGGGGACTTCAACGCGTGGAATACACTTTGGGGTTCCCGAAAATCAAACACAAGGGGTGCAATCGTAGAGAATTTTTTATTGGACAGTAACCTAATCCTTCTTAACAATGGTGCCCCCACACATTTTTCTACCCACTCTTCCCTAACGTGCGTCGACCTTTCCCTATCCTCTCCCCAGCTCTCCCCTAGAATCAGTTGGGAAGCCTCCTCTATTCTCAGAGGTAGTGACCACTTCCCTATATCGATCTCACTTCAAACAAACTTCCACTTTGAAAAATATAAGCATCTCCCAAAATTTATTATTTCACGCGCAAACTGGAATATATTTCAAACTGAAATTTTAAAAAGTTTACCCACCACCCCAATCGACAACATCAACCAAGCCACATCGGCTTTCACAAAACTGATTCGTTCTGCGGCAAATAAGTCGATGCCTCAAACCAAACGCAAGTCTTCAAAAGTTTTTCCGATTTGGTGGAACAAAGATCTTGGCCATATGCGGGACAAAAAAAATGAATACTGGAATACTTTCAAGATACCAATGTCTGATTATAATCTGAACAATTATAAAAAAGCAAACGCTCTCTTTAAAAAAGCTGTAAAGACCGCTAAAAGGAAAAGTTTTGAAGTATTCACTGCCAAAATCTCTCCTGCGTCAACTACCAAAAAGGTATGGTCCGACATTAAACTTTTGACTGGAATCCCTCACAACCGTATTAATTTCATTAAAACAAATCAAAGTATTCTGACGAATTCATCAGATATTGCGGCAACCTTCGCCAACATTTGGTCTACATATTCTCAAGATAGTAATTTTTCTGCAGAATATATCGCAGACAAACAACATTGGATATCTGCCACCTATACACCAACGAATCTCTCTGCATCAGCAAGAAGCCTAGAGTGCGATATTACCTTCCGCGAACTAGAATCTGCTTTACAAAATGCTAAAGGCAAAACACCAGGCATTGATAGGGTATCCTACCCGATGCTTTCAAACTTACCTACAGCAGCCAAAGAAAGACTACTCTGCCTGTACAACACAATTTTCCACAAAGGGTCATATCCACAAAACTGGCGGATAGCCACCGTTATACCAATTATTAAACCAAATAAACCATCGAACCTAACTACTTCTTACAGACCAATTTCCTTGCTATCCTGCTTAAGTAAAATTTTCGAAAAAATTATTGCTAGGCGACTTTCATGGTTTGCTACGAAAAATAATTTTGTAAATCACAACCAAACGGCCTTCAAACATCAGCACAGCACAATGGATTCACTTATTCAACTCCAACACTATGTATCTGACACTCTCTCCTCCAAAAACCATGCCACTATCCTGGTCACCGATTTCGAGAGAGCTTTTGATCGCATAGGAATTCACGCAGTGCTAAGCCAATTAGCAGCTTGGAAGATAGGTCCAAAAGTTTTTAGTATAGTAAAAGCTTTTATGATCCTAAGGAAATTTCAGGTTCGCATAAACAATGTGCTATCTTGTTTGCATCCTCTCAAAAATGGTATACCGCAAGGCTCGCCTCTATCGGTGATGCTTTTTATTATAGCTTTTGATAAAATAACTGAGATATGCCTTAAAACTAAAGGCATTAAACTCACTATGTACGCGGACGATGCTATTATTTATTGTAATATAAAAGATCCCCAAATTGCTAACAATATTTTTAAGAAAATACTAACAGAGTTTAAGAAATGGGGCATGAAATCTGGTGCAACAATTTCGATTCCAAAATGTAAATTACTACATATTTGTAAAAAGACAAAATGTATATATCCACAGCTAGTTTTTGAAAATATTGTAATAGAATCCGTAAGCAATTTAAATATTTTAGGAGTGTATTTTGATAAAAGATTTAATTTTCGGTATCAATGTCTTAACCTTAGAAATAACCTAACAAAAAGGCTACACATAATTAAATATTTAACTAGTTAACGATCTTTTATTCATCCCAACTCTCTAATAAACGCTACAAGAGCTTTAATACTCGCTAAAATCGACTACGGTTTACCTATTTTCGGATGGTGCGCAAACTCTAATTTGAAACTTTTGGAACCTCCCTATCACGCAGCGAGCCGTCGGAGTATAAACGCTTTCCCTACATCACCTATTAAGTGTATCTTGGCAGAATGTGGTCTACCAACAATAAAAGAAAGGGTATACGAACGGACGATGCAACTAATTCCAAAACTGATGTACTCCCCAAATGCCAGCCTACATAAAACCGTAATTTACGCGTCACGACATAAACGGAACTTTAGGCTAAAATCCACTTTACGCCGTTGTATCAAATACGGAAAAGACTTAAACATATATCCGCCCCCAAAGTACAAGAGAATCAACAAACAGCCGGAGTGGTTGTTAAAAAAAGAAACTATTAACACGTTCCTGCACTCCTTCAAAAAGAGCAACACCAGTAATTTAGTATTTCAGAAACTCTTCTTAGAGTTAATGAATACCTATGAAGAAAACAATTGGACTGCAATTTACACAGATGGCTCCAAAGCGACAAACACAGCTTTTGCTCTCACCAAACCAAATGGTGAAGTTATTACAGGCGGGGTTCTTCCTTGTTACTCGTCGGTATTTACAGCCGAGGCTTTTGCTGTTTTCAAAGCTTTAGAATATGCGATACATAGCAAAGGCAAATTTGTTATTTGCTCGGACAGCTTTTCTTGTCTATCTGCTGTTTGTAACATTCGGAATACTGCCTCACTTATCTCGAATATTCGTGACATGTGCGTTAAATACAGTCATAAAGTTGCACTACTCTGGGTACCAGGACATGTTGGTATTATGGGAAATGAACATGCAGACCACGCAGCTCGGTTTTTTGAATCAGCGCCAACCCTACAATATGAGCCACATGACAGAAACGACCTTTGTAATATGCTGGACCGCTACGTTAACGAAATTAAACACACGGAATGGAAACGTTTCGACCATTGGTACTCTACCTTCAATCCCACAAAGACAAAAGTTGTATATCCTAGGAATATATCTCGTCTACAAGCTACCATCTTCACACGTCTAAGGATTGGCCACACACAACTTACACATCAGCACCTCCTTACTGGCAAAGTAAAACCATCTTGCCCTCTCTGCGCTAGCACGCTATCACTTCATCACATTTTTAACGAATGTTCGGCTTTAGCGAGTATTAGGCAAAGGCACAATTTTTTTCCAAACTATCAAGAATTGTTAAAACTCCCTTCGTTTGCAAATATTATAAGCATTTATAATTTTATTACTGATTGTTACTTACAAAATAAAATATAACTTTATTTCTAGCTAGTAACCTAAGTTATCTGTTTGTTCAGAGTCGATGGCTTTAATAGCTCGTACTCTTTTATTTTTTTTTTAATATTAGGTTTAATATTACTTTGTATATTTCTCCTAATAAATAAATAAAATAAAAAAAAATTTTGTTGTACAAATATACGCATTTAGCAATCGATATCGAAATGCCTCAAATCATTAGTTTAACATATTTAAGTTAATTAACCTTCTTTAGCGTATTGAAGTTGCTATAAAGCCATGGCGGCATAACGACAGTACATTTGGAAGAATTCCGTAATCTTATGTTAAGGTATAAATTCGATTTTCTTGTATATACACATTTAGCAAGCGATATCGAAATGCTTCAAATCATTAGTCTAACATATTTAAGTTAATAAACGCTTTTTAGCGTTCAGTAAGTCTACATAATGCCTTAACGGCATAACGGCAGTGCATTTGGATGAATTCCGTAAACTTATATTTAGGTATAAAGTCGATTTTGTTGTATATACATATTTAGCAATCGATATCGAGATGCATCAACTTATAAGTTTAACATAGTTAAGTTAATAAACCTTCTATAACGAACTGAAGTTGGCATAAAGCTATGGCGGCATAACGGCAGTGCATGTAGAAGAATTCCGTTATCTTATATTTAGGTATAAAGCCGATTTTCTTGTATATACACATTTAGCAATCGATACCGAAATGCTTCAAATCATTAGTTTAATATATCTAAGTTAATAAACCTTCTTTAACGCACTGAAGTCTACATAAAGCCTTATCGGTATAACTGCAGTGCATTTAGAAGAATTCCGTAATCCTATATTTAGGTATAAAGTCGATTTTCTTGTATTTACATATTTCGCAATCGATATCGAAATTCTTCAAATCATTAGTTGAACATATTTAAGTTAATAAAGCTTCTTTAACGAACGGAAGTTTGCATAAAGCCATGGCGGCATAACGACAATACATTTGGAAGAATTCCGTAGTCTTATATTTATGTATAAAGTCGATTTTCTTGTATATACACATTTAGCTATCGATATCGAAATGCTTCAAATCATTAGTTTAACATATTAAGTTAATAAACGCTTTTTAGCTTACTGAAGTCTAGATAAAGCCTTAGCAGCATAACGGCAGTGCATATAGAAGAATTCCGTAATGTTATAATGTTATGTTTAGGTATAAAGTCGATTTTCTTGTATTTACACATTTAGCAATATATATCGAAATGCTTCAAATAACTGGTTTAGCATATTTAAGTTAATTAACCTTCTTTATTTTAATGAAGTTTACATAAAGCCATAACGGCATAAAGGCAGTATATTTATATGAATTCCGTTATCTTATATTTAGGTATAATGTCGATTTTGTTGTATATACGCATTTAGCAATCGATATCGAAATGCTTTAAATCATTAGTTTAACATATTTAAGTTAATTAGCCTTCTTAAGCGTAATGAAGGTGATATAAAGCCACGGCGGCATAGCGACAATGCAGGTAGAAGAATTCCGTAATCTTATATTTAGGTATAAAGTCGATTTTGTTGTATATACGCATTTAGCGATCGATATCGAAATGCTTCAAATCATTAGTTTATCATATTTAAGTTAATTAACCTTCTTTATCTTACTGAAGTTGATACAGTGCATTTAGAAGAATTCCGTAATCTTATACTTAGGTATAAAGTCGATTTTCTTGTATATACACATTTTGCAATCGATATCGAAATGGTTCAAATAACTGGTTTAGCATATTTAAGTTAATTAACCTTCTTTATCTTACTGAAGTTTACATAAAGCCATAACGGCAGTATATTTATATGAATTCCGTTATCTTATAACGGGTGATTTTTTTGAGGTTAGGATTTTCATGCATTAGTATTTGACAGATTACGTGGGATTTCAGACATGGTGTCAAAGAGAAAGATGCTCAGTATGCTTTGACATTTCATCATGAATAGACTTACTAACGAGCAACGCTTGCAAATCATTGAATTTTATTACCAAAATCAGTGTTCGGTTCGAAATGTGTTTATCGACAAATTTTGTTCAGCGATGAGGCTCATTTCTGGTTGAATGGCTACGTAAATAAGCAAAATTGCCGCATTTGGGGTGAAGAGCAACCAGAAGCCGTTCAAGAACTGCCCATGCATCCCGAAAAATGCACTGTTTGGTGTGGTTTGTACGCTGGTGGAATCATTGGACCGTATTTTTTCAAAGATGCTGTTGGACGCAACGTTGCGGTGAATGGCGATCGCTATCGTTCGATGCTAACAAACTTTTTGTTGCCAAAAATGGAAGAACTGAACTTGGTTGACATGTGGTTTCAACAAGATGGCGCTACATGCCACACAGCTCGCGATTCTATTGCCATTTTGAGGGAAAACTTCGGACAACAATTCATCTCAAGAAATGGACCCGTAAGTTGGCCACCAAGATCATGCGATTTAACGCCTTTAGACTATTTTTTGTGGGGCTACGTCAAGTCTAAAGTCTACAGAAATAAGCCAGCAACTATTCCAGCTTTGGAAGACAACATTTCCGAAGAAATTCGGGCTATTCCGGCCGAAATGCTCGAAAAAGTTGCCCAAAATTGGACTTTCCGAATGGACCACCTAAGACGCAGCCGCGGTCAACATTTAAATGAAATTATCTTCAAAAAGTAAATGTCATGAACCAATCTAACGTTTCAAATAAAGAACCGATGAGATTTTGCAAATTTTATGCGTTTTTTTTTTAAAAAAAGTTATCAAGCTCTTAAAAAATCACCCTTTATTTAGGTATAAAGTCGATTTTGTTGTACATACACATTCAGCACTCGATATCGAAATGCTTCAAATCATTAGTTTAAGATATTTAAGTTAATTAACCTTATTTTTCTTACTGAAGTTTACGTAAAGCCATAACGGTATAACGGTAGTGCATTTGGAAGAATTCCGTAATCTTATATATAGGTATAAAGTCGATTTTGTTGTATATACACATTAGCAATCGATATCGAGATGGTTCAACTCATTAGTTTAACATATTTAAGTAAATAAACCTTCTTTAACGATCGGAAGTTGGCTTAAAGCCATGGCGGCATAACGGCAGTGCATTTAGAAGAATTCCGTATACTTATATTTAGGTATAATGTCGATTTTGTTGTATTTGCACATTTAGCAATAGATATCGAGATGCTTCAAATCATTAGTATAAAATATTTAAGTTAATTAACCTTATTTTTCTTACTGAAGTTTACGTAAAGCCATAACGGTATAACGGTAGTGCATTTGGAAGAATTCCGTAATCTTATATATAGGTATAAAGTCGATTTTGTTGTATATACACATTAGCAATCGATATCGAGATGGTTCAACTCATTAGTTTAACATATTTAAGTAAATAAACCTTCTTTAACGATCGGAAGTTGGCTTAAAGCCATGGCGGCATAACGGCAGTGCATTTAGAAGAATTCCGTAATCTTATATTTAGGTATAAAGTCGATTTTCTTGTATATACACATTTAGCAATCGATAACGAAATGCTTCAAATCATTAGTTTAAAATATTTAAGTTAATTAACCTTCTACGCAGTGCATTTAGAAGAATTCCGTAATCTTATATTTAGGTATAAAGTCGATTTTGTTGTATATACACATTAGCAATCGATATCGAGATGGTTCAACTCATTAGTTTAACATATTTAAGTAAATAAACCTTCTTTAACGATCGGAAGTTGGCTTAAAGCCATGGCGGCATAACGGCAGTGGATTTAGAAGAATTCCGTAATCTTATATTTAGGTATAAAGTCGATTTTGTTGTATATACACATTAGCAATCGATATCGAGATGGTTCAACTCATTAGTTTAACATATTTAAGTTAATTAACCTTATTTTTCTTACTGAAGTGTTCATAAAGCCATAACGGTATAACGGCAGTGCATTTGGAAGAACTCCGTAATCTTATATTTAAGTATAAAGTCGATTTTCTTGTATTTACACATTTAACAATATATATCAAAATGCTTCAAATAACTGGTTTAGCATATTTAAGTTAATTAACCTTCTTTATCTTAATAAAGTTTACATAAAGCCATAACGGCATAACGGCAGTATATTTATATGAATTCCGTTATCTTATATTTAGGTATAAAGTCGATTTTGTTGTATATACGCATTTAGCAATCGATATCGGAATGCTTCAAATCATTAGTTTAACATATTTAAGTTATCAAACCTTCTTTAACGTAATGAAGGTGATATAAAGCCATGGCGGCATAACGACAGTGCAGGTAGAAGAGTTCCGTTATCTTATATTTAGGTATATATTCGATTTTCTTGTATTTACACATTTAGCAATCGATATCGAAAATCTTCAAATCATTAGTTTAACATATTTAAGTTATTAACCTTCTTTAACGTGATGAAGGTGATATAAAGCCATGGCTGCATAACGACAGTGCATGTAGAAGAATTCCGTAATCTTATATTTAGGTATAAAGTCGATTTTGTTGTATATACGCATTTAGCAAACGATATCGAAATGCTTCAAATCACAAGTTTAATGTATTTAAGTTAATTAACCTTCTTTAACGTATTGAAGTTGATATAAAGCCATGGCGGCATAACGACAGTACATTTGGAAGAATTCCGCAGTGTTATATTTAGGTATAAAGTCAACTTTGTTGTATATAAACATTTAGCAATCGATAGCGAAATGCTTCAAATCATTAGTTTAACATATCTAAGTTAATTAACCTTCTTTAACGATCTGAAGTTGGCATATAGCCAGGGCGGCATAACGGCAGTGCATGTGGAAGAATTCCGTAATCTTATAATTTTATATTTAGGTATAAAGTCGATTTTCTTGTATTTACACATTTAGCAATCGATATCGAAATGCCTCAAATAACTGGTTTAGCATATTTCACTTAATTAACCTTCTTTATCTTACTGAAGTTTACATAAAGCAATAACGGCATAACGGCAGTATATTTATATGAATTCCGTTATCTTATATTTCGGTATAAAGTCGATTTTGTTGTACATACACATTTAGCAATCGATATCGAAATGCTTCAAATCATTAGTCTAACATATTTAAGTTAGTTAACCTTCTTTACCGTAATGAAGGTGATATAAAGCCATGGCGGCATAACGACAGTGCATTTAGAAGAATTCCGTAATCTTATATTTAGGTATAAAATCGATTTTTTTGTATATACGCATCTAGCAATCGATATCGAAATGCTTCAAATCATTAGTTTAACATATTTAAGTTAATTAACCTTCTTTAACGTATTGAAGTTGATATAAAGCCACGGCGGCATAACGACAGTAGATTTGGAAGAATTCCGTAATCCTATATTTAGGTATAAAGTCGATTTTGTTGTATATACACATTTAGCAATCGATATCGAAATGCTTCAAATCATTAGTTTAACATATTTAAGTTAACTAACCTTCTTTATCTTACTGAAGTTTACATAAAGCCAAAACGGCATAACGGCAGTGCATTTGGAAGAATTCCGTAATCTTATATTTAGGTAAAAAGTCGATTTTCTTGTATATACACATTTAGCTATCGATGTCGAAATGCTTCAAATCATTCGTCTAACATATTTGAGTTAGTTAACCTTCTTTAACGTAATGAAGGTGATATAAAGCCATGGCGGCATAACGACAGTAGATTTGGAAGAATTCCGTAATCTTATATTTAGGTATAAAGTCGGCTTTGTTGTATATACACATTTAGCAATCAATATCGAAATGCTTCAAATCATTAGTTTAACATATTTAAGTTAACGTACCTTCTTTATCTTACTGAAGTTTACATAAAGCCAAAACGGTATAACGGCAGTGCATTTGGAAGAATTCCGTAATCTAATATTTAGGTAAAAAGTCGATTTCCAAGCCCCTGGTAGGAGTAGAAGAAAGACTGAAGACTTTCCTGAGAGCTTTTTAAATTATCTAACCAATGCTTTATGTTCGACCCACCTCGTTTCAATAGTTTAGCCACTAGAACGTTAGCAAAGTTGAAACAAAAATGTCACTATTGCCAAACGCCTGGTAAGAGTAGAAGAAAGATTGAAGACTTTCCTGAGAGCTCTTTAAATTATCTAACCAATGCTTTATGTTTGACCCACCTCGTTCCAATAGTTTAGCCGGTAGAGCGTTAGCCAATTTGAAACAAAAATGTGACTATTGCCAAGCCCCTGGTAGATGTAGAAGAAAGATTGAAGACTTCCCTGAGAGCTTTTTAAATTATCTAACCAATGCTTTATTTGTGACTCACCTCGTTCTAATAGTTTAGCCTCAGAGCGTTAGCACAGTTGAAACAAAAATGTGACTATTGCCAAGCCCCTGGTAGGAGTAGAAGAAAGATTGAAGACTTTCCTGAGAGCTCTTTAAATTATCTTACCAATGCTTTATGTTTGACTAACCTCTTTTAAATAGTTTACCCGCTAGAGCATTAATAAAAGTGAAACAAAAATGTGACTATTTCCAAGCCCCTGATAGGAGTAGAATAAAGATTGAAGACTTTCCTGAGAGGTCTGTAAATTATCTAACCAACGCTTTATGTGTGACTCACCTTGTTCAAATAGTTTAGCCGCTAGAGCGTTAGCAAAGTTGAAACAAAAATGTGACTATTGCCAAGCCCTCAATCTTTCTTCTACTCTTATCAGGGGCTTGGCAATAGTCACATTTTTGTTTCAACTTTGCTAACGCTCTAGCGGCTAAACTATTTGAACGAGGTGAGTCAAACATAAAGCGTTGGTTAGATAATTTAAAGAGCTGTCAGGAAAGTCTTCAATCTTTGTTCTACTATTATCAGGGGCTTGGCAATAGTCACATTTTTGTTTCAACTTTGCTAACGCTCTAGCGGCTAAACTATTTGAACAAGGTGAGTCACACATAAAGCGTTGGTTAGATAATTTAAAGAGCTGTCAGGAAAGTCTTCAATCTTTGTTCTACTATTATCAGGGGCTTGGCAATAGTCACATTTTTGTTTCAACTTTGCTAACGCTCTAGCGGCTAAACTATTAGAACGAGTTGGGTCAAACATAAAGCGTTGGTTAGATAATTTACAGACCTTTCAGGAAAGTCTTCAATCTTTATTCTACTCCTACCAGGGGCTTGGCAATAGTCACATTTTTGTTTCAACTTTGCTAACGCGCTAGTGGCTAAACTATTGAATCGAGGTGGGTCGAACATAAAGCATTGGTTAGATAATTTAAAAAGCTCTCAGGAAAGTCTTCAATCTTTGTTCTACTCCTAGTAGGGGCGTGGAAATAGTCGCATTTTTGTTTCAACTTTGCTAACGCTCTAGTGGCTAAACTGTTGAAACGAGGTCGGTCGAACATAAAGCATTGGTTAGATAATTTCAAGTGCTCTCAGGAAAGTCCCCAATTTTTCTTTTACTCTTACTAGGGGCTTGGCAATAGTCACATTTTTGTTTCAACTTTGCTAACGCTCTGAGGCTAAACTATTAGAAAGAGGTGAGTCACACATAACGCATTGGTTAGATAATTTAAAGCGCTCTATGGAAAATCTTCACTCTTTCTTCTACTCCTATTAGGGGCATGGCAATAGTCACATTTTTGTTTCAACTTTGCTAACGCTATGTGCCTAAACTATTGGAACGAGGTGAGTCAAACAAAAAGCATTGGTTAGGTAATTTATAGAGCTCACAGGAAAGTCTTCAATCTTTCTTCTACTCCTACCAGGGGCTTGGCAATAGTCACATTTTTGTTTCAACTTTTCTTACGCTCTGAGGCTAAACTATTTGAACGAGGTGAGTCAAAAATAAAGCATTAGTTAGATAATTTAAAGGCTCTCACGAAAGTCTTCATTCTTTCTTCTACTCCTACCAGGGGCTTGGTAATAGTCACATTTTTGTTTCAACTTTGCTAACGCTCTAGCGGCTAAACCAATAGAACGAGGTGGGTCAAACATAAAGCATTGGTTAGATAATTTAAAGGGCTCTCAGGAAAGTCTTCTATCTTTGTTCTACTACTATCAGGGGCTTGGAAATAGTCACATTTTTGGTTCACTTTTGATAACGCTCTAGCGGGAAAACCGTTTGAACAAGGTGAGTCAAACATAAAGCATTGGTTAGATAATTTAAAGAGCTCTCAGGAAAGTCTTCAATCTTTCTTCTACTCCTATCAGGGGCTTGGTAATAGTCACATTTTTGTTTCAACTTTGCTAACGCTCTAGCGGTTAAACTATTGGAACGAGTTGGGTCAAACATAAGGCGTTGGTTAGATAATTTAAAGAGCTCTCAGGAAAGTCTTCAATCTTTATTCTACTCCTATCAGGGGCTTGGAAATAGTCACATTTTTGTTTTACTTATATTAATGCTCCAGCGGGTAAACTATTAAAACGAGGTTAGTCAAACATAAAGCATTGGTTAGATAATTTAAAGAGCTTTCAGAAAAGTCTTCAATCTTTCTTCTACTAATATCAGGGGCTTGGAAATAGTCATCTTTTTGTTTCAACTTTGCTAACGCTCTGATGCTAAACTATTAGAACGAGGTGAGTCACACATAAAGCATTGGTTAGATAATATAAAGAGCTCTCAGGAAAGTCTTCAACCTTTCTTCTACTCCTATCAGGGGCTTGGAAATAGTCACATTTTTTTTCACTTTTATTAATGCTCTAGCGAGTAAACTATTGCAACGAGGTGGGTCAAACACAAAGCATTGGTTAGATAATTTAAAGCGCTCTTAGGAAAATCTTCACTCTTTCTTCTACTCCTATCAGGCGCTTGGAAATAGTCACATTTTTGTTTCACTTTTGATAACGCTCTAGCGGCTAAACTATTTGAACGAGGTGAGTCAAACACAAACATTGGTTAGATAATTTAAAGGGCTCTCGGGAAAGTCTTCAATCTTTCTTCTACTCCTATCAGGGGCTTGGCAATAGTCATAGTATTGTTTCAACTTTGCTAACGCTCTAGCGGGTAAACTATTTGAACGAGCTGAGTGAAACATAAAACATTGGTTAGATAATTTAAAAAGCCACAGGAAAGTCTTCAGTCTTTCTTGTTCATCTACCAGGGGCGTGACAATAGTCACATTTTTGTTTCGCTTTTGATAACGCTCTAGCGGGTAAACTATTTGTACGAGGTGAGTTAAACAAAAACATTGGTCAGATAATTTAAAGGGCTTTCAGGAAAGTCTTCAATCTTTCTTCTGCTCTAACCAGGCGCTTGGCAATAGTCACATTTTTGTTTCAACTTTGCTAACGCTCTAGTGGCTAAACTATTGAAACGAGGTGGGTCGAACATAAAGCATTGGTTAGATAATTTAAACAAATGAGTTGAACCATCTCAATATCGATTGCTAAATGTGTATATACAACAAAATCGACTTTATACCTAAATATAAGATTACGGAATTCTTCCAAATGCACTGCCGTTATAACCGTTATGGCTTTAAGTAAACTTCAGTCAGTATAAAGAAGGTTAGATAACTTAAATATGTTATACTAATGATACTCGATACCGATTGCTAAATGTGTATATACAACAAAATCGACATTATACCTAAATATAAGTTTACGGATTTCTTCCAAATGCTTTGGCGTTATACCGTTATGGCTTTACGTAAACTTCAGATAATTAAAGAAGGTTTATTAACTTAAATATGTTAAACTAATGATTTGAAGCATCTCGATGTCGATTGCTAAATGTGAATATACAACAAAATCGACATTATACCTAAATATAACACAACGGAATTCTTCTAAATGCACTGCCGTTATGCCGTTAAGGCTTTATGTAGACTTCAGTAAGACAGAGAGGGTTAATTAACTTAAATATGTTAAACTAATGATTTGAAGCATTTCGTTATCGATTGCTAAATGTGTATATACAAGAAAATCGACTTGATACCTAAATATAAGATTACGGAATTCTTCTAAATGCACTCCCGTTATGCCGCCATGGCTTTAACCAACTTCAGATCGTTAAAGAAGGTTTATTAACTTAAATATGTTAAACTAATGAGTTGAACCATCTCGATATCGATTGCTAAATGTGTATATACAACAAAATCGACATTATACCTAAATATAAGTTTACGGAATTCTTCCAAATGCACTGCCGTTATACCGTTATGGCTTTATGTAAACTTCAGTCAGAGAAAGAAGGCTAATTAACTTAAATATGTTAAACTAATGATTTGAAGCATTTCGTTATCGATTGCTAAATGTGTATATACAAGAAAATCGACTTGATACCTAAATATAAGATTACGGAATTCTTCTAAATGCACTCCCGTTATGCCGCCATGGCTTTAACCAACTTCAGATCGTTAAAGAAGGTTTATTAACTTAAATATGTTAAACTAATGAGTTGAACCATCTCGATATCGATTGCTAAATGTGTATATACAACAAAGTCGACATTATACCTAAATATAAGTTTACGTAATTCTTCCAAATGCACTGCCGTTATACCGTTATGGCTTTAAGTAAACTTCAGTCAGATAAAGAAGGTTAGATAACTTAAATATGTTATACTAATGATACTCGATACCGATTGCTAAATGTGTATATACAACAAAATCGACATTATACCTAAATATAAGTTTACGGATTTCTTCCAAATGCTTTGGCGTTATACCGTTATGGCTTTACGTAAACTTCAGATAATTAAAGAAGGTTTATTAACTTAAATATGTCAAACTAATGATTTGAAGCATTTCGTTATCGATTGCTAAATGTGTATATACAAGAAAATCGACTTTACACCTAAATATAGGATTACGGAATTCTTCTAAATGCTCTGCCGTTATGCCGTATTGGCTTTATGCCAACTTCCGTTCGTTAAAGAAGGTTAATTAACTTAAATATGTTAAACTAATGATTTGAAGCATTTCGATATCGATTGCTAAATGTGTATATACAAGAAAATCGACTTTATGCCTAAATATAAGACTATGGAATTATGGCTTTATGTCAACTTCAGTTCTCTAAAGGAGGTTTATTAACTTAAATATGTTAAACCAGTTATCTGAAGTTTCGATATCGATTGCGAAATGTGTATATACAAGAAAGTCGACTTTATACCTAAATATAAAATTATAACATTACGGAATTCTTCTAAATGCACTGCCGTTATACCGTTAAGGCTTTATGTAGACTTCAGTATGCTAAAAAACGTTTATTAACTTAATATGTTAAACTTATGATTTGAAGCGTTTCGATATCGATAGCTAAATGTGTATAAACAAAAAAATCGACTTTATACTTAAATATAAGATTACGGAATTTTTCTACATGCACTGTCGTTATGCCGCCATGGCTTTATATCACCTTCATTACGTTAAAGAAGGCTAACTAACTTAAATATGTTAAACTAATGATTTGAAGATTTTCGATATCGATTGCTAAATGCGTAAATGCAAGACAATCGACTATATACCTAAATATAAGATTACGGAATTCTTCTACATGTACTGTCGTTATGCCGCCATGGCTTTATATCACCTTCATTACGTTAAAGAAGGTCTACGAACTTAAATATGTTAAACGAATGATTTGAAGCATTTCGATATCGATAGCTAAATGTGTATATACAAGAAATCCGACTTTTTACCTAAATATAAGATTACGGAATTCTTCCAAATGCACTGCCGATATGCCGTTATGGCTTTATGTTAACTTCAGTTCGTTAAAGAAGGTTAATTAACTTAAATATGTTAAACTAATGATTTGAAGCAATTCGTTATCGATTGCTAAATGTGAATATTTAAGAAAATCGACTTTATTCCTAAATATAAGATTACGGAATTCTTCTAAATGCACTGCCGTTATGTCGCCATGGCTATAAGCCAACTTCCGTTCGTTAAAGAAGGTTAACGAACTTAAATATGCTAAACGAATTATTTGAAGCATTTCGATATCGATAGCTAAATGTGTATATACAAGAAAATCGACTTTTTACCTAAATATAAGATTACGGAATTCTTCTAAATGCACTGCCGTTATGCCGCCATGGCTTTAAGCCAACTTCCGTTCGTTAAAGAAGGTCTATTAACTTACATATGTTAAACTAATGATTTGAAGCATTTCGATATCGATTGTTAAATGTGTATATACAAGAAAATCGACTTTATGCCTAAATATAAGATTACGGAATTCTTCTAAATGCACTGCCGTTATGTCGCCATGGCTATAAGCCAACTTCCGTTCGTTAAAGAAGGTTAACGAACTTAAATATGCTAAACGAATTATTTGAAGCATTTCGATATCGATAGCTAAATGTGTATATACAAGAAAATCGACTTTTTACCTAAATATAAGATTACGGAATTCTTCTAAATGCACTGTCGTTATGTCGCCATGGCTATAAGCCAACTTCCGTTCGTTAAAGAAGGTTAACGAACTTAAAAATGCTAAACGAATTATTTGAAGCATTTCGATATCGATAGCTA
Source organism: Bactrocera correcta (assembly GCA_027475135.1). Classification (NCBI taxonomy): domain Eukaryota; kingdom Metazoa; phylum Arthropoda; class Insecta; order Diptera; family Tephritidae; genus Bactrocera; species Bactrocera correcta. The sequence continues at coordinate 46,787 of JAPZAG010000150.1, read as the reverse complement.
AATGTGTACATACAAGAAAATCGACTTTATACATAAATATAAGACTTCGGAATTCTTCCAAATGTACTGTCGTTCTGCCGCCATGGCTTTATATCGACTTCAATACGTTAAAGAAGGTTAATTAACTTAAATATGTTAAACTAATGATTTGAAGCATTTCGATATCGATTGCTAAATGTGTATATACAACAAAATCGACTTTATACCTAAATATAAGATTACGGAATTCTTCTAAATGCACTGTCGTTATGCCGCCATGGCTTTATATCACCTTCAATACGTTAAAGAAGGTTAATTAACTTAAATATGTTAAACTAATTATTTGAAGATTTTCGATATCGATTGCTAAATGCGTAAATACAAGAAAATCGACTATATACCTAAATATAAGATTACGGAATTCTTCTACACGCACTGTCGTTATGCCGCTATGGCTTTATATCACCTTCATTACCTTAAAGAAGGTTAATTAACTTAAATATGTTAAACTAATGATTTGAAGCATTTCGATATCGATTGCTAAATGTGTATGTACAACAAAATCGACTTTATACCTAAATATAAGATTACGAAATTATTTTAAATGCACTGCCGTTATGCCGCCATGGCTTTATATCACCTTCATTACGTTAAAGAAGGTTAACTAACTTAAATATGTTAAACGAATGATTTGAAGGATTTCGATATCGATAGCTTAATGTGTATGTACAAAAAAATCGACTTTATGCCTAATATAAGATTACGGAATTCTTCTAAATGCACTGCCGTTATGCCGCCATGGCTTTAAGCCAACTTCCGTTCGTTAAAGAAGGTCTATTAACTTACATATGTTAAACTAATGATTTGAAGCATTTCGATATCGATTGCTAGATGCATATATACAAGAAAATGGACTTTATACCTAAATATAAGATTACGGAATTCTTCTAAATGCACTGTCGTTATGCCGCCATGGCTTTATATCACCTTCATTACCTTAAAGAAGGTTAACTAACTTAAATATGTTAAACTAATGATTTGAAGATTTTCGATATCGGTTGCTTAATGTGTATACACAGGAAAATCGACTATATACCTAAATATAAGATTACGGAACTCTTCTACCTGCACTGTCGTTATGCCGGCTTGGCTTTATATCACCTTCATTACCTTAAAGAAGGTTAACTAACTTAAATATGTTAAACTAATGATTTGAAGATTTTCGATATCGGTTGCTAAATGTGTATGTACAACAAAATCGACTTTATACCTAAATATAAGATAACGGAATTCATATAAATATACCGCCGTTATGCCGTTATGGCTTTCTGTAAACTTTATTAAGATAAAGAAGGTTAATTAACTTAAATATGCTAAACCAGTTATCTGATGCATTTCGATATCAATTGCTTAATGTGTAAATACAAGAAAATCGACTTTATACCTAAATATAAGATTACGGAATTCTTCCAAATGCACTGCCGTTATACTGTTATGGCTTTATGTACACTTCAGTGAGAAAAATAAGGTTAATTAACTTAAGTATGTTAAACTAATGGTTTGAAGCATTTCGTTATCGATTGCTAAATGTGTATATACAAGAAAATCGACTTTATACCTAAATATAAGATTACGGAATTCTTCTAAATGCACTGCCGTTATGCCGCCACGGCTTTAAGCCAACTTCAGATCGTTAAAGAAGGTTTATTAACTTAAATATGTTAAACTAATGAGTTGAACCATCTCGATATTGATTGCTAATGTGTATATACAACTAAATCGCCTTTATACCTAAATATAAGATTACGGAATTCTTCCAAATGCACTGCAGTTATACCGTTATGGCTTTATGTTAACTTCAGTTAGTTAAAGAAGGTTAACGATCTTAAATATGTTAAACGAATGATTTGAAGCATTTCGATATCGATAGCTAAAGGCGTATAGAAGAAAATCGACTTTTTACCTAAATATAAGTTTACGGAATTCTTCCAAGTGCACTGGTGTTATACCGTTTTAGCTTTATGTAAATTTCGGTAAGATAACGAAGGTTAATTAACTTAAATATGTTAAACTAATGATTTGAAGCATTTCAATATCGATTGCTAAATGTGTATATACAAAAAAATCGACTTTATACCTAAATATAGGATTACGGAATTCTTCCAAATCTACTGTCGTTATGCCGCCATGGCTTTATATCACCTTCATTACGTTAAAGAAGGTTAACTAACTTAAATATGTTAAACTAATGATTAGAAGCATTTCGATATCGATTGCTAAATGTGTATATACAACAAAATCGACTTTATATCTAAATATAAGATTACGAAATTCTTCCAAATCTACTGTCGTTATGCCGCCATGGCTTTATATCGACTTCAATACGTTAAAGAAGGTTAACGATCTTAAATATGTTAAACGAATGATTTGAAGCATTTCGATATCGATTGCTAAATGTGTATATACAACAGAATCGAATTTATACCTAAATATAAGATTACGGAATTCTTCTAAATGCACTGTCGTTATGCCGCCATGGCTTTATATCACCAACGAATGATTTGAAGCATTTCGATATCGATAGCTAAATGTGTATATACAACAAAATCGACTTTATACAAAAATATACGATAACGGAATTCTTCTAAATGCACTGCTGTTATGCCGCCATGGCTTTATATCACCTTCATTACGTTAAAGAAGGTTAACTAACTTAAATATGTTAAACTAATGATTAGAAGCATTTCGATATCGATTGCTAAATGTGTATATACAACAAAATCGACTTTATACCTAAATATAAGATTACGAAATTCTTCCAAATGTACTGTCGTTATGTCGCCATGGCTTTATATCGACTTCAATACGTTAAAGAAGGTTAACGATCTTAAATATGTTAAACGAATGATTTGAAGCATCTCGATATCGATTGCTAAATGTGTATATACAACAAAATCGACTTTATACCTAAATATAAGATTACGGAATTCTTCTAAATGCACTGTCGTTATACCGCCATGGCTTTATATCAACTTCATTACGTTAAAGAAGGTTAACTAACTTAAATATGTTAAACTAATTATTTGAAGATTTTCGATATCGATTGCTAAATGCGTAAATACAAGAAAATCGACTATCCACCTAAATATAAGATTACGGAATTCTTCTACATGCACTGTCGTTATGCCGCCATGGCTTTATATCACCTTCATTACCTTAAAGAAGGTTAATTAACTTAAATATGTTAAACTAATGATTTGAAGTCGACTTTATACCTAAATATAAGATTACGAAATTCTTCCAAATGTACTGTCGTTATGCCGCCATGGCTTTATAACGACTTCAATACGTTAAAGAAGGTTAATTAACTTAACTATGTTAACCTAGAGATTTGAAGCATTTCGATATCGATTGCTAGATGCGTATATACAAGAAAATCGACTTTATACCTAAATATAAGATTACGGAATTCTTCTAAATGCACTGTCGTTATGCCGGCATGGCTTTATATCACCTTCATTACCTTAAAGAAGGTTAACTAACTTAAATATGTTAAACTAATGATTTGAAGATTTTCGATATCGGTTGCTAAATGTGTATATACAGGAAAATCGACTATATACCTAAATATAAGATTACGGAACTCTTTTACCTGCACTGTCGTTATGCCGGCATGGCTTTATATCACCTTCATTACCTTAAAGAAGGTTAACTAACTTAAATATGTTAAACTAATGATTTGAAGCATTTCGATATCGGTTGCTAAATGTGTATGTACAACAAAATCGACTTTATACCTAAATATAAGATAATGGAATTCATATATATATAAACTGCCGTTATGCCGTTATGGCTTTATGTAAACTTTAGTAAGATAAAGAAGGTTAATTAACTTAAATATGCTAAACCAGCTATCTGATGCATTTCGATATCGATTGCTTAATGCGTAAATACAAGAAAATCGACTTTATACCTAAATATAAGATAACGGAATTCTTCCAAATGCACTGCCGTTATACTGTTATGGCTTTATGTACACTTCAGTGAGAAAAATAAGGTTAATTAACTTAAATATGTTAAACTGATGAGTTGAACCATCTCGATGTCGATTGCTTATGTGTATATACAAGAAAATCGACTTTATACCTAAATATAAGATTACGGAATTCTTCTACATGCACTGCCGTTATGCCGCCATGGCTTTATATCAACTTCAATACCTTAAAGAAGGTTAATTAACTTGAATATGTTAAACTAATGGTTTGAAGCATTTCGTTATCGATTGCTAAATGTGTATATACAAGAAAATCGACTTTATACCTAAATATAAGATTACGGAATTCTTCTAAATGCACTGCCGTTATGCCGCCATGGCTTTAAGCCAACTTCAGATCGTTAAAGAAGGTTTATTAACTTAAATATGTTAAACTAATGAGTTGAACCATCTCGATATTGATTGCTAATGTGTATATACAACAAAATCGACTTTATACCTAAATATAAGATTACGGAATTCTTCCAAATGCACTGCAGTTATACCGTTATGGCTTTATGTTAACTTCAGTTAGTTAAAGAAGGTTAACGATCTTAAATATGTTAAACGAATGATTTGAAGCATTTCGATATTGATAGCTAAAGGCGTATAGAAGAAAATCGACTTTTTACCTAAATATAAGTTTACGGAATTCTTCCAAGGGCACTGGTGTTATACCGTTTTGGCTTTATGTAAATTTCGGTAAGATAACGAAGGTTAATTAACTTAAATATGTTAAACTAATGATTTGAAGCATTTCAATATCGATTGCTAAATGTGTATATACAAAAAAATCGACTTTATACATAAATATGCGATAACGGAATTCTTCTAAATGCACTGCCGTTATGCCGCCATGGCTTTATATCACCTTCATTACGTTAAAGAAGGTTAACTAACTTAAATATGTTAAACTAATGATTAGAAGCATTTCGATATCGATTGCTAAATGTGTATATACAACAAAATCGACTTTATATCTAAATATAAGATTACGAAATTCTTCCAAATCTACTGTCGTTATGCCGCCATGGCTTTATATCGACTTCAATACGTTAAAGAAGGTTAACGATCTTAAATATGTTAAACGAATGATTTGAAGCATTTCGATATCGATTGCTAAATGTGTAGATACAACAAAATCGAATTTATACCTAAATATAAGATTACGGAATTCTTCTAAATGCACTGTCGTTATGCCGCCATGGCTTTATATCACCAACGAATGATTTGAAGCATTTCGATATCGATAGCTAAATGTGTATATACAACAAAATCGACTTTATACATAAATATACGATAATGGAATTCTTCTAAATGCACTGCTGTTATGCCGCCATGGCTTTATATCACCTTCATTACGTTAAAGAAGGTTAACTAACTTAAATATGTTAAACTAATGATTAGAAGCATTTCGATATCGATTGCTAAATGTGTATATACAACAAATTCGACTTTATACCTAAATATAAGATTACGAAATTCTTCCAAATGTACTGTCGTTATGCCGCCATGGCTTTATATCGACTTCAATACGTTAGAGAAGGTTAACGATCTTAAATATGTTAAACGAATGATTTGAAGCATCTCGATATCGATTGCTAAATGTGTATATACAACAAAATCGACTTTATACCTAAATATAAGATTACGGAATTCTTCTAAATGCACTGTCGTTATACCGCCATGGCTTTATATCAACTTCATTACGTTAAAGAAGGTTAACTAACTTAAATATGTTAAACTAATTATTTGAAGATTTTCGATATCGATTGCTAAATGCGTAAATACAAGAAAATCGACTATCCACCTAAATATAAGATTACGAAATTCTTCTACATGCACTGTCGTTATGCCGCCATGGCTTTATATCACCTTCATTACCTTAAAGAAGGTTAATTAACTTAAATATGTTAAACTAATGATTTGAAGTCGACTTTATACCTAAATATAAGATTACGAAATTCTTCCAAATGTACTGTCGTTATGCCGCCATGGCTTTATAACGACTTCAATACGTTAAAGAAGGTTAATTAACTTAACTATGTTAACCTAGAGATTTGAAGCATTTCGATATCGATTGCTAGATGCGTATATACAAGAAAATCGACTTTATACCTAAATATAAGATTACGGAATTCTTCTAAATGCACTGTCGTTATGCCGGCATGGCTTTATATCACCTTCATTACCTTAAAGAAGGTTAACTAACTTAAATATGTTAAACTAATGATTTGAAGATTTTCGATATCGGTTGCTAAATGTGTATATACAGGAAAATCTACTTTATACCTAAATATAAGATTACGGAACTCTTCTACCTGCACTGTCGTTATGCCGGCATGGCTTTATATCACCTTCATTACCTTAAAGAAGGTTAACTAACTTAAATATGTTAAACTAATGATTTGAAGCATGTCGATATCGGTTGCTAAATGTGTATGTACAACAAAATCGACTTTATACCTAAATATAAGATAATGGAATTCATATATATATATACTGCCGTTATGCCGTTATGGCTTTATGTAAACTTTAGTAAGATAAAGAAGGTTAATTAACTTAAATATGCTAAACCAGTTATCTGATGCATTTCGATATCGATTGCTTAATGTGTAAATACAAGAAAATCGACTTTATACCTAAATATAAGATTACGGAATTCTTCCAAATGCACTGCCGTTATACTGTTATGGCTTTATGTACACTTCAGTGAGAAAAATAAGGTTAATTAACTTAAATATGTTAAACTAATGAGTTGAACCATCTCGATGTCGATTGCTTATGTGTATATACAAGAAAATCGACTTTATACCTAAATATAAGATTACGGAATTCTTCTACATGCACTGCCGTTATGCCGCCATGGCTTTATATCAACTTCAATACGTTAAAGAAGGTTAATTAACTTGAATATGTTAAACTATTGGTTTGAAGCATTTCGTTATCGATTGCTAAATGTGTATATACAAGAAAATCGACTTTATACCTAAATATAAGATTACGGAATTCTTCTAAATGCACTGCCGTTATGCCGCCATGGCTTTAAGACAACTTCAGATCGTTAAAGAAGGTTAACAAACTTAAATATGTTAAACGAATGATTTGAAGCATTTCGATATCGATAGCTAAATGTGTATATACAAGAAAATCGACTTTTTACTTAAATATAAGATTACGGAATTCTTCTGCATGCACTGCCGTTAGGCCGTTATGGCTTTATGTTAACTTCAGTTCGTTAAAGAAGGTTAATTAACTTAAATATGTTAAACTAATGATTTGAAGCATTTCGTTATCGATCGCTAAATGTGAATATTTAAGAAAATCGAATTTATGCCTAAATATAAGATTACGAAATTCTTCTAAATGCACTGTCGTTATGCCGCCATGGCTATAAGCCAACTTCCGTTCGTTAAAGAAGGTTAACGAACTTAAATATGCTAAACGAATGATTTGAAGCATTTCGATATCGATAGCTAAATGTGTATATACAAGAAAATCGACTTTATACATAAATATAAGATTACGGAATTCTTCTAAATGCACTGCCGTTATGCCGCCATGGCTTTAAGCCAACTTCCGTTCGTTAAAGAAGGTTAACGAACTTAAATATGTTAGACGAATGTTTTGAAGCATTTCGATATCGATAGCTAAATGTGTATATACAAGAAAATCGACTTTTTAGCTAAATATAAGATTACGGAATTCTTCTAAATGCACTGTCGTTATGCCGCCATGGCTTTATATCACCTTCATTACGTTAAAGAAGGTTAACGAACTTAAATATGTTAAACTAATGATTTGAAGCATTTCGATATCGATAGCTAAATGTGTATAGAAGAAAATCGACTTTTTACCTAAATATAAGTTTACGGAATTCTTCCAAGTGCACTGGTGTTATACCGTTTTGGCTTTATGTATACTTCAGTAAGATAAAGAAGGTTAATTAACTTAAATATGTTAAACTAATGATTTGCAGCATTTCGTTATCTATTGCTAAATGTGAATATTTAAGACAATCGACTTTATACATAAATACACGATAACGGAATTCTTTCAAATGCACTGCCGTTATGCCATTATGGCTTTATGTTAACTTCAGTAAGATAAAGAAGGTTAATTAACTTAAATATGCTAAACGGGTTATTTGAAGCATTACGATATCGATTGTAAAATGGGTATATACAAGAAAATCGAATTTATGCCTAAATTTAAGACTACGGAATTCTTCCAAATGCAGTGCCAATATGGCTTTATGTCAACTTCAGTTCGGTAAAGGAGGTTTATTAACTTAAATATGTTAAACCCGTTATCTGAAGCATTTCCATATCGATTGCGAAATGTATATATACAAGAAAATCGACTTTATACCTAAATATAAAATTATAACATTACGGAATTCTTCTAAATGCACTGCCGTTATACCGTTAAGGCGTTTGTAGACTTCAGTATGCTTAAAAATGTTTATTAACTTAATATGTCAAACTAATGATTTGAAGCATTTCGATATCGATAGCTAAATGTGTATATACAAGAAAATCGACTTTATGCCTAAATATAAGATAACGGAATTCTTCTAAATGCACTGCCGTTATGCGGCCATGGCTATAAGCCAACTTCCGTTCGTTAAAGAATAATCAGTAAGATAGAGGGCGTTAATTAACCTAAATATGTTAAACCAGTTATATGAAGCATTTCGATATCGATTGCTAAATGCCTATATACAACAAAATCGAATTTATACCTAAATATAAGATTACGGAATTCTTCGAAATGCACTGCCGTTATGCCGATAAGGCTTTTGTAGACTTCAGTAAGATAAAGAGGGTTAGTTAACTTAAATATGTTAAACTAATGATTCAAAGCATTTCGATATGGATTGCTAAATGTGTATATAAAAGAAAATCGAATTTATATCTAAACATGTGGTTACGGAATTTTTATAAATGAACTGACGTTATGCCGCCAAGGTTTTAAGCCAACTTCCGTTCGTTAAAGAAGGCTAATTAACTTAAATATGTTAAGCTAATGATTTGAAGCATTTCGATATCGATTGCTATGCAATTCGATATCGCTTGCTAAATGTGTATATAAAAAAAATCGACTTTATACCTAAATATAAGATTACGGAATTCTTCCAAATGCACTGCCGTTATACCGTTATGGCTTTATGTAAACTTCAGTAAGATAAATAAGGTTTATTAACTTAAATATGATAAACTAATGATTTGAAGCATCTCGATATCGATTGCAAAATGAGTATATACAAGAAAATCGACTTTATACCTAAATATAAGCTAACGGAATTCTTCTACATGCACTGCCGTTATGCCGCCATGGCTTTATGCACACTTCAGTTCGTTCAAGAAGGTTTATTAACTTAAATATGTTAAACTAATGAGTTGAAGCATCTGGATATCTATTGCGAAATATATATTTACAAGAAAATCGACTTTATTCCTAAATATAAGATTACGGAATTCTTCCAAATGCACTGCCGTTATACCGTTATGGCTTTATGTAAACTTCAGTAAGATAAATAAGGTTTATTAACTTAAATATGATAAACTAATGATTTGAAGCATTTCGTTATCGATTGCTAAATGTGTATACACAAAAAAATCGACTTTATACCTAAATATAAGATAACGGAATTCTTCTAAATGCACTGCCGTTATGGCTTTATGTTTACTTCAGTTCGTTACAGAAGGATTATTAACTTAAATATGTTAAACCAGTTATTTGAAGCTTGGCTTTATATCCCCTTCATTACGTTTAAGAAGCTTTATTAACTTAAATATATTAAACTAATGATTTGAAGCATTTCGATATCGATTGCTAAATGAGTATATACAAGAAAGTCGGCTTTATATCTAAATACAAGATTACGGAATTCATCGAAATACACTCCCGTTATGCCGGTATGGCTTTATATAAATTTCAGTACGCTAAAGAAGGTTAATTTACTAAAATATGCTAAACTACTGATTTGAAGCATTTCGATATCGATTTCTAAATTTGTATGTACAAGAAAATCGATTTTATACCTAAGTAATAGATTACGGAATTCACCCAAATATACTGCCGTTATGCCGTTATGGCTTTATGTAAACTTCGGTAAGATAAAGAAGGTTAATTAACCTAAATATGCTAAACCAGTTATTTGAAGCTTTTCGATATCGATTGCTAAATGCGTATATACAAGAAAATCGACTTTATACCTAAATATAAGATTACGGAATTCTTCTAAATGCACTGTCGTTATGCCGCCATGGCTTTATATTACCTTCATTACGTTAAAGAAGGTTTATTAACTTAAATATGTTAAACTAATTATTTGAAGATTTTCGATATCGATTGCTATATGTGTAAATACAAGAAAATCGACTATATACCTAAATATAAGATTACGGAATTCTTCTAAATGCACTGCCGTTATGCTGCCATGGCTTTATATCACCTTCATTACGTTAAAGAAGGTTAATTAACTTAAATATGTTAAACAAATGATTTGAAGCATTTCGATATCGATTGCTAAATGAGTATATACAAGAAAATCGGCTTTATACCTAAATATAAGATTACGGAATTCTTCTAAATGCACTGCCGTTATGCCGTTAAGGCTTTTGTAGACTTCAGTAAGATAAAGAGGGTTAATTATCTTACATACGTTAAACTAATGATTTGAAGAATTTCGATATCGATTGCTAAATGCGTATATACAACAAATTCGGCTTTATAGCTAAATATAAGATTACGGAATTCTTCGAAGTACACTGCCGTTATGCTGTTATGGCTTTATATAAATTTCAGTATGTTAAAGAAGGTTAAATTACTTAAATATGCTAAACGAATGATTTGAAGCATTTCGATCTTGATTGCTAAATGTGTATGTACAAGAAAATCGATTTTATACCTAAATAAAAGATTACGGAATTCACCCAAACATACTGCCGTTATGCCGTTATGGCTTTATGTAAACTTCAGTAAGATAGAGGGGGTTAATTAACCTAAATATGCCAACCAGTTATATGAAGCATTTCGATATCGATTGCTAAACGCCTACATACAACAAAATCGAATTTATACCTAAATACAAGATTACGGAATTTTTCTAAATGCACTGTCGTTAGGCCGCCATGGCTTTATATCACCTTCATTACGTTAAAGAAGGTTAATTAACTTAAATATGTTAAACTAATGATTTGAAGATTTTCGATATCGATTGCTAAATGTGTAAATAAAAAAAAAATCGACTATATGCCTAAATTTAAGATTACGGAATTCTTCTACATGCACTGTCGTTACACCGCCATGGCTTTATATAAACTTCATTACGGTAAAGAAGGTTAATTAACTTAAATATGTTAAACTAATGATTTGAAGCATTTCGATATCGATTGCTAAAAGTGTATGTACAACAAAATCGACTTTATACCTGAATATAAGATTACGGAATTCTGCCACATATACTGCTGTTATGTCGTTATGGCTTTGTGTAAACATCAGTAAGATAAAGAATGTTTATTAACTTAATATGTTAAACTAATGATTTGAAGCATTTCGATATCGATAGCTAAATGTGTATATACAAGAAAATCGACTTTATACCTAAATATAAGATTACGGAATTCATCGAAATACACTCCAGTTATGCCGTTATGGCTTTATATCACCTTCATTACGTTAAAGAAGCTTTATTAACTTAAATATATTAAACTAATGATTTGAAGCATTTCGATATCGATTGCTATATGTATATATACAAGAAAATCGACTTTATACCTAAATATAAGATTACGGAAATCTTCTACATACACTGCCGTTATGCCGCCATGGCTTTACGTTAACTTCAGTGCATTAAATAAGCTTTATTAACTTAAATATATTAAACTAATGATTTGAAGCCTTTCGATATAGATTGCTAAATGATTATATACAAGAAAGTCGATTTTATACCTATATATAAGATTACGGAATTCATCGAAATACACTGCCTCTATGCCGTTATGGCTTTATATCACCTTCATTACGTTAAAGAAGGTTAATTAACTTAAATATGTTAAACTAATGAGTTGAAGCATCTCGATATCGATTGCTAAATGAGTATATACAAGAAAGTTGACTTTATATCTAAATACAAGATTACGGAATTCATCGAAATACACTCCCGTTATGCCGTTATGGCTTTATATAAATTTCAGTACGCTAAAGAAGGTTAATTAACCTAAATATGCTAAAACAGTTATTTGAAGCTTTTCGATATCGATTGCTAAATGCGTATTTACAAGAAAATCGACTTTATAACTAAATATAAGATTACGTAATTCTTCTAAATGCACTGTCGTTATGCCGCCATGGCTTTATATTACCTTCATTACGTTAAAGAAGGTTAATTAACTTAAATATGTTAAACTAATTATTTGAAGATTTTCGATATCGATTGCTAAATGTGTAAATACAAGAAAATCGACTATATACCTAAATATAAGTTTACGGAATTCTTCTATATGCACTGTCGTTATGCCGCCATGGCTTTATTACACCTTCATTACGCTAAAGAAGGTTTATTATTTTAAATATGTTAAACTAATGGTTTGAAGCATTTCGATATCGATTGCTAAATGTGTAAATGCAAGAAAATCGACTTTATACCTAAATATAAAATTATAACATTACGGAGTTCATCTAATTGCAGTGCCGTTATGCCGCCTCGGCTTTACATCAACTTCAATACGTTAAAGAAGGTTAATTAACTTAAATATGTTAAACTAATGATTTGAAGCATTTCGATATCGCTTGCTAAATGTGTATATACAAGAAAATCGACTTTATACCTAAATATTAGATAACGGGATTCTTCTAAATGCATTGCCGTTATACCGTTAAGGCTTTATGTAGACTTCAGTGAGCTAAAAAATGTTTATTTAATTAATATGTTAAACTAATGATTTGAAGCATTTCGATATCGATTGCTTAATATGTAAATACAAGAAAATCGACTTTATACCTAAATATAAGATAACGGAATTCTTCCACATGCACTGCCGTTATGCCGTTAAGGCTTTATGTGGATTTCAGTAAGATAGAGAGGGTTAATTAACTTAAATATGTTAAACTAATGATTTGAAGCATTTCGATATCGATTGCTAAATGGGTATATACAAGAAAATCGACTTTATACCTAAATATAAGACTACGGACTTCTTCAAAATGCACTGCCGTAATACCGCCGTGGCTATATGCTAACTTCAGATCGTTAAAGAAGGTTTATTAACTTAAATATGTTAAACTAGTGAGTTGAAGCATCTCGATATCTACTGCTAAATGTGTATATACAACAAAATCGACTTTATACCTAATTATAAGATTACGGAATTCTTCTAAATGCACTGCCGTTATGCCGCCATGGCTTCATATCAACTTCAATACGTTAAAGAAGGTTAATTAATTTAATATGTTAAACTAATGATTTGAAGCATTTCGATATCGCTTGCTAAATGTGTATATACAAGAAAATCGACTTTATACCTAAATATAAGATAACGGAATTCTTCTACATGCACTGCCGCTATGCCGCCATGGCTTTATGCCAACTTCAGTTCGTTAAAGAAGCTTTATTAACTTAAATATGTTAAACTAATGAGTTGAAGAATTCGATATCGCTTGCTAAATGTGTATATACAACAAAATCGACTTTATACCTAAATATAAGATTACGGAATTCTTCCAAATGCACTGCCGTTATGCCGCCATGGCTTTATGTCAACTTCAATATGTTAAAGAAGGTTAATTAACTTAAATATGTTAAACTAATGACTTGAAGCATTTCGATATCGCTTGCTAAATGTGTATATACAAGAAAATCGACTTTATACCTAAATATAAGATTACGGAATTCTTCTAAATGCACTGCCGTTATGCCGCCATGGCTTTATATCAACTTCAATACGTTAAAGAAGGTTAATTAACTTAAATATGATAAACTAATGATTTAAAGCATTTCGATATCGCCTGCTAAATGTGTATATACAAGAAAATCGACTTTATACCTAAATATAAGATAACGGAATTCTTCCACATGCACTGCCGTTATGCCGCCATGGCTTTATGCCAACTTCAGTTCGTTAAAGAAGGTTTATTAACTTAAATATTTTAAACTAATGAGTTGAAGCATTTCGATATCGCTTGCTTAATGTGTATATACAACAAAATCGACTTTATACCTAAATATAAGATAACGGAATTCTTTTAAATGCACTGCCGTTATGCCGTTAAGGCTTTATGTAGAATTCAGTAAGATAGAGAGGGTTAATTAACTTAAATATGTTAAAGTAATGATTAAAAGCATTTCGATATCGATTGCTTAATATGTAAATACAAGAAAATCGACTTTATACCTAAATAGAAGATTACGGAATTCTTCCAAATGCACTGCCGTAATACCGCCGTGGCTATATGCCAAATTCAGATCGTTAAAGAAGATTTATTAACTTAAATATGTTAAGCTAATGAGTCGAAGCACCTCGATATCGATTGCTAAATGTGTATATACAACAGATTACGGAATTCTTCTAAATGCTCTGCCGTTATGCCGTATTGGCTTTATGCCAACTTCCGTTCGTTAAAGAAGGTTAATTAACTTAAATATGTTAAACTAATGATTTGAAGCATTTCGATATCGATTGCTAAATGTGTATATACAAGAAAATCGACTTTATGCCTTAATATAAGACTATGGAATTATGGCTTTATGTCAACTTCAGTTCTCTAAAGGAGGTTTATTAACTTAAATATGTTAAACCAGATATCTGAAGTTTCGATATCGATTGCGAAATGTGTATATACAAGAAAATCGACTTTATACCTAAATATAAAACTATAACATTACGGAATTCTTCTAAATGCACTGCCGTTATACCGTTAAGGCTTTATGTAGACTTCAGTATGCTAAAAAATGTTTATTAACTTAATATGTTAAACTTATGATTTGAAGCGTTTCGATATCGATAGCTAAATGTGTATAAACAAAAAAATCGACTTTATACCTAAATATAAGATTACGGAATTCTTCTACATGCACTGTCGTTATGCCGCCATGGCTTTATATCACCTTCATTACGTTAAAGAAGGCTAACTAACTTAAATATGTTAAACTAATGATTTGAAGATTTTCGATATCGATTGCTAAATGCGTAAATACAAGACAATCGACTATATACCTAAATATAAGATTACGGAATTCTTCTACATGCACTGTCGTTATGCCGCCATGGCTTTATATCACCTTCATTACGTTAAAGAAGGTTAACGAACTTAAATATGCTAAACGAATGATTTGAAGCATTTCGATATCGATAGTTAAATGTGTATATACAAGAAATCCGACTTTTTACCTAAATTTAAGATTACGGAATTCTTCCAAATGCACTGCCGATATGCCGTTATGGCTTTATGTTAACTTCAGTTCGTTAAAGAAGGTTAATTAACTTAAATATGTTAAACTAATGATTAGAAGCATTTAGATATCGATTGCTAAATGTGTATATACAACAAAATCGACTTTTTACCTAAATATAAGATTACGAAATTCTTCCAAATGTACTGTCCTCATGCCGCCATGGCTTTATATCGACTTCAATACGTTAAAGAAGGTTAACGATCTTAAATATGTTAAACGAATGATTTGAAGCATCTCGATATCGATTGCTAAATGTGTATATACAACAAAATCGACTTTATACCTAAATATAAGATTACGGAATTCTTCCAAATGCACTGCCGATATGCCGTTATGGCTTTATGTTAACTTCAGTTCGTTAAAGAAGGTTAATTAACTTAAATATGTTAAACTAATGATTTGAAGCAATTCGTTATCGATTGCTAAATGTGAATATTTAAGAAAATCGACTTTATGCCTAAATATAAGACTACGGAATTCTTCTAAATGCACTGTCGTTATGTCGCCATGGCTATAAGCCAACTTCCGTTCGTTAAAGAAGGTTAACGAACTTAAATATGCTGAACGAATTATTTGAAGCATTTCGATATCGATAGCTAAATGTGTATATACAAGAAAATCGACTTTTTACCTAAATATAAGATTACGGAATTCTTCTAAATGCACTGCCGTTATGCCGCCATGGCTTTAAGCCAACTTCCGTTCGTTAAAGAAGGTCTATTAACTTACATATGTTAAACTAATGATTTGAAGCATTTCGATATCGATTGTTAAATGTGTACATACAAGAAAATCGACTTTATACATAAATATAAGACTTCGGAATTCTTCCAAATGTACTGTCGTTCTGCCGCCATGGCTTTATATCGACTTCAATAAGTTAAAGAAGGTTAATTAACTTAAATATGATAAACTAATGATTTGAGCATTTCGATATCGATTGCTAAATGTGTATATACAACAAAATCGACTTTATACCTAAATATAAGATTACGGAATTCTTCTAAATGCACTGTCGTTATGCCGCCATGGCTTTATATCACCAACGAATGATTTGAAGCATTTCGATATCGATAGCTAAATGTGTATATACAACAAAATCGACTTTATACATAAATATACGATAACGGAATTCTTCTAAATGCACTGCCGTTATGCCGCCATGGCTTTATATCACCTTCATTACGTTAAAGAAGGTTAACTAACTTAAATATGTTAAACTAATGATTAGAAGAATTTAGATATCGGTTGCTAAATGTGTATATACAACAAAATCGACTTTTTACCTAAATAAAAGATTACGAAATTCTTCCAAATGTACTGTCGTTATGCCGCCATGGCTTTATATCGATTTCAATACGTTAAAGAAGGTTAACGATCTTAAATATGTTAAACGAATGATTTGAAGCATCTCGATATCGATTGCTAAATGTGTATATACAACAAAATCGACTTTATACCTAAATATAAGATTACGGAATTCTTCTAAATGCACTGTCGTTATACCGCCATGGCTTTATATCAACTTCATTACGTTAAAGACGGTTAACTAACTTAAATATGTTAAACTAATTATTTGAAGATTTTCGATATCGATTGCTAAATGCGTAAATACAAGAAAATCGACTATATACCTAAATATAAGATTACGGAACTACGGATTAACTAACTTAAATATGTTAAACTAATGATTTGAAGATTTTCGATATCGGTTGCTAAATGTGTATATACAGGAAAATCGACTATATACCTAAATTAAGATTACGGAACTCTTCTACCTGCACTGTCGTTATGCCGGCATATCTTTATATCACCTTCATTACCTTAAAGAAGGTTAACTAACTTAAATATGTTAAACTAATGATTTGAAGCATTTCGATATCGGTTTAAATGTGTATGTACAACAAAATCGACTTTATACCTAAATAAAAGATAATGAAATTCATATATATATATACTGCCGTTATGCCGTTATGGTTTTATGTAAACTTCAGTAAGATAGAGAGGGTTAATTAACTTAAATATGTTAAACTAATGATTTGAAGCATTTCGATATCGATTGCTTAATATGTAAATACAAGAAAATCGACTTTATACCTAGATATAAGATAACGGAATTCTTCTAAATGCACTGCCGTAATACCGCCGTGGCTATATGCCAAATTCAGATCGTTAAAGAAGGTTTATTAACTTAAATATGTTAAGCTAATGAGTCGAAGCATTTCGATATCGCTTGCTAAATGTGTATATACAAGAAGATCGAATTTATACCTAAATATAAGATAACGGAATTCTTCTAAATGCACTGCCGTTATACCGTTAAGGCTTTATGTAGACTTCAGTAAGCTAAAAAATGTTTATTAACTTAATATGTTAAACTAATGAGTTGAAGCATCTCGATATCGATTGCTAAATGTGTATATACAACAAAATCGACTTTATACCTGAATATTAGATTACGGAATTCTTCCCAGGGCACTGCCGTTATACCGTTATGGCTTTATGTAAACTTCAGTAAGATAAAGAAGGTTAATTAACTTAAATATATTAAACTAATGATTTGAAGCATTTCGTTATCGATTGCTAAATGTGTATATAAAAGAAAATCGACTTTATACCTAAATATAAGATTACGGAATTTTTCTAAATGCACTGCCGTTATCCCGCCATGGCTTTAAATCAACTTCAATACGTTAAAGAAGGTTAATTAACTTAAATATGTTAAACTAATGATTTGAAGCAATTCGGTATCGCTTGCTTAATGTGTATATACAAGAAAATCGACTTTATACCTAAATAGAAGATTACGGAATTCTTCTAAGTGCACTGCCGTAATACCGCCGTGGCTATATGCCAAATTCAGATCGTTAAAGAAGGTTTATTAACTTAAATATATTAAGCTAATGAGTCGAAGCATTTCGATATCGCTTGCTAAATGTGTATATACAAGAAGATCGAATTTATACCTAAATATAAGATAACGGTATTCTTCTAATTGCACTGCCGTTATACCGTTAAGGCTTTATGTAGACTTCAGTAAGCTAAAAAATGTTTATTAACTTAATATGTTAAACTAGTGAGTTGAAGCATCTCGATATCGATTGCTAAATGTGTATATACAACAAAATCGACTTTATACCTAAATATAAGATTACGGAATTCTTCGAAATGCACTGCCGTTATACCGTTATGGCTTTATGTAAACTTCAGTAAGATAAAGAAGGTTAATTAACTTAAATATGTTAAACTAATGATTTGAAGCATTTCGTTATCGATTGCTAAATGTGTATATAAAAGAAAATCGACTTTATACCTAACTATAAGATTACGGAATTCTTCTAAATGCACTGCCGTTATCCCGCCATGGCTTTAAATCAACTTCAATACGTTAAAGAAGGTTAATTAACTTAAATATGTTAAACTAATGATTTGAAGCATTTCGATATCGATTGCTAAATGTGTATATACAAGAAAATCGACTTTATACCTAAATATAAGATAATGGAATTCTTCTACATGCACTACCGTTATGCCGCCATGGATTTATGCCAACTTCACTTTTTTAAAGAAGGTTTATAAACTTAAATATGTTAAACTAATGAGTTGAAGCATCTCGATATCGATTGCTAAATGTGTATATACAACAAAATCGACTTTATACCTAAATAGAAGTTTGGGGATTTCTTCCAAATGCACTGCCGTTATACCGTTATGGCTTTATGTAAACTTCAGTAAGATAAAGAAGGTTAATTAACTTAAATATGTTAACTTAAATATGTTAAACTAATGACTTGAAGCATTTCGATATCGATTGCTAAATGCGTATATACAACAAAATCGACTTTATACCTAAATATAAGATTTCGGAACTCTTCCAAATGCACTGCCGTTATGCCGTTAAAGCTTTTGTAGACTTCAGTAAGACAAAGAGGATTAATTAACTTAGATATGTTAAACTTATGATTTGAAGCATTTCGATATCGATTGCTAAATGTGTATATACAACAAAATCGACTTTATACCTAAATATAAGATTACGGAATTCTTCTAAATGCACAGCCGTTATACCGTTAAGGCGTTATGTAGACTTCAGTAAGCTTAAAAATGTTTTTTAACTTATAATGTTAAACAAATGATTTGAAGCATTTCGATATCGATAGCTCAATGTGTATATAAAAGAAAATCGACTTTATACCTAAATATAAGATTACGGAATTTTTCTACATCCACTGCCGTTATGCCAACTTCAGATCGTTAAAGAAGGTTTATTAACTTAAATATGTTTAGCTAATGAGTTGAAGCATCTCGATATCGATTGCTAAATGTGTATATACAACAAAATCGACTTTATACCTAAATATAAGATTACGGAATTCTTCTAAATGCACTGCCGTTATGCCGCCATGGCTTTATATCAACTTCAATACGTTAAAGAAGGTTAATTAACTTAAATATGTTAAACTAATGATTTGAAGCATTTCGATATCGCTTCCTAAATGTTTATATAAGTTATTATATTGCGCTCGAATGCAGCATTGCAACAACACAGCTTAGCGTATGTCATCACAACGCAACCTTTCGACAGTGGCGCTTAGCAACATCAACACCTCGCGCATATGTTTTCTAAGCTGTCCAACAACGGAACAGTCCGGCGCTTAAGAACACTGCGCAGGCAATTAACCTTACCTATGTGTTTGCCTAGCAACATCGCAACGACGCAGGATAGCGCGTAATTCTATCACCACCCAACAACAGCAACACCTCGCGCATGTGTATGCAGTCTAAGCCGCCCAGCAACAGCTCTACCGTGTGCATAGGCTAGCCAAGCAGCCCGCCAAAAGCCCAACTCGGCGCACGAGTTCATCGCTTGCCTAACAACAACTTCACCATGCGCTTGGGTTAGTTAGGTAACCCAGCAACGGTATAATAAAGCACATAAGATCACTGCGCGCAACAATAACAACAACACCTGAAAACCATTAGACGAGAGGGTATTTAAGGCTGCGCTGTTAGCATAACAGGACAGTTCTTCGAGACAACTCATTAGTTAAACCTAACCTGCTTAACTGGCGCCCAACTTACGGGAACGAACATAAAAATAAATCCTTATATAAAGGATATAAAATCGTGCCCACAAATATTTAGCGATTTTAAACAAAAAAAAAATCTTTATAAAAACGTTTATAATATCCTTAAAAAAAAGAAGAACAAATGTGTTTGAAATTTGTGTGAGCTTAAATAAATTTTGCGGTAGACGTGAACAAAATTAATCACTTAAAGTTTGATAAAAAACAGGAGGAAAACCAAAATATTTTACAAAATAAATACTAGTGGATGAACTAAGTGAAAATTGGAGAAGACTGTGGATATTTAGAACTGCTCATTAAAAACAAAATAAAAAACGTTAAAAAAAAATCTGAAAATAGCTATCTCGCAAAGTGTTAGTTAAATATCTAGTGATCAAATAAGAAGCTGAAAAAAGCAACAAAAATATTTGAAACTGAGTGAAAACGAAAAAGCGTGTAATAAACAGAAGAACTTATAATTAACCTTAAAAGTTGCAAAAATTAAGAAACTCTAAAAACAATATGAGAATTTCAAAAAAGAACTCAAACCTCAATTTTGGGCATCAACGTATCATCGTATCAACAACAAAGAGGACAACATTAATTAGTAGAAAACTACAATAGAACATCCGTGGTTGCCGTAAAATTCCAGAGGTTTCGCAAACACGAATATTTATGACATTTAAGTGTAGATATATGTATGTATTTAACAATTTCTTGTATTTAGTAAAATTATTTCTTTAATAGTCAGCATACCGTTTGTAAGCTTATACAAAAAAATGGATCAAAGTACTGTTATGAGTTTAGTTGAATCGGCGGTAGAAGTAGTCCATCAACATTTCAATAGACAGATTGCGGATTTAACTCAGACAATTCAGAGCATTTTACCTCAAAAAATAGAGGTAGCCAGGCCTGTAACGATTGTCGAAGGTGTACAAAGTACCAATACCGATCTGAGTTTAATCAAATCTCTACCAGAATTTAGAGGTAAAATTTCAGAATATCCAGCATGGAGAGAAGCGGCGAAGTTCGCGTTAAGTTATTATAATGAAGGATCCGAGTCGTATTATATCGCGATGGGTATTTTACGCAACAAAATAACATCTGCAGCTAACGAAAATCTTAGTGCGTTTAACACGGCACTTAATTTTAACGCAATAATTTCTAGACTAGATCAATTATATGCAGATAAGCGACCCCTCACATATTAGAAAATCAACTCAATACGTTGAGGCAGGGAAAAATGTCTATAAACGAGTATTATGACGCGGTTGATAGGCAACTTACACTGATAGTGAACAAAAATATTATGACATACAGTGGCAATGAGGGGCTCACCAATGCATTCAACGAGAAGGCAAGGGAAAATGCGTTGAGAGTCTTCATTTCTGACCTCAGACGTCCACTTTGTGACACTCTATTTTCAGCGAACCCATCAGACTTACCCAGCGCCCTTGCCGCAGCACAAGAGTTGCAGCACAATCGGGAAAGGTACCAATTTGCACATACATATGCGACTGGAAGATTGCCACCAGTTTATCCAACTACACCTTTTTCTTCCAATTTTACTAACACAGTCCTTCAACGGAATCAAACAATTCAAAATGGTTCAGTACAAAATTCCATCCCCATGGAGGTTGATGAGGGAAGCTCTTATTTCAGGAGATATCCACAGTTCAGAAACAACCCTGCTGTTCAGTCAAATCGTGATTTCCCACAACAACCAATGCAACGAGGAAATATGTCGAATTCATTCCAGCAGCGGTCACGGCAACAAACCTACAACCTTTCTAAACCTCAACAAGAATACAGCTTTCATAAGAGACCTCATGTTCAGAGTAATAAAATTTCTATACAGGCCCCTTTGCATAAAGTCCAACGGATCAACGCCATGGAAAATGAACCTTACTTCTGTGAAGGGGAAGGTACGGAATTCGAAGAACGACACCAGCCATATCCCTTTGAAAATCAATTGCTAGATGAAGTAAATTTTTTAGGCTAAAGTCTAACTTGCCGTTCATAACTCGAACTTTACCGAACGGGCAAGTTCTTAATATCTTAATAGACACGGGAACAGCGAAAAACTATATAAAGAAATATAAATTCCTGAAAGGTATAACCAAAATAAATGACCCCTTTCATCTAAAATCTATAAATGGGGTAAATAAAATTTCCGAAAAATGTAAAGTCAATATTATAGGAACAACGGACACCTTTTATATCTTACCGCAATTAGATTCTTTTGATGGAATCATCGGATATGATTTATTGAAAGATATCCATGCCATAATTGACACAAAAGCTGGACTCATTTTCCATAAAAATGGAAAAAAGGTTCTCAACTTTTTTCAGTGTCAACAAGTAAACATGACAATAGAAATGCCTTGCAGTATAGAAACACTTATTAAACGTAACTTTAATGCATTCCATATAACACAAACGTAATAGCAACAATAGATACTATAACCGACAATCCCATTTATTCAAGAAGCTTCCCTTACCCAATATCCGCGGCAAATTTTATAAACAAGGAAATAGAATCTCTACTTAAAGATGGCATAATTAGAAAATCATACTCACCCTATAACTCACCTGTTCATGTAGTTTCGAAAAAGGGCTTAGACGATGAAGGGAAACAAAATTTAAGAATGGTCATCGATTTTCGAAAGCTAAATGAACAAACTATATCGGATAAATACCCGATCCCAGACACTAGCGTAATACTTTCAAATTTGGGAAAATCGAAATTGTTTACCACACTAGATCTGAAGTCTGGCTTTCATCAGATTTGCCTTTCAGAAAAAGATAGGTGCAAAACAGCTTTCAGCGTAAACAACGGCAAGTATGAATTTTGTCGATTGCCCTTTGGCTTAAAAAATGCACCAAGCATATTCCAGAGGGCCATAGATGACGTTTTACGGGAAGATATTGGGAAAATATGCCATGTTTACGTTGATGACATCATAGTTTTCTCTTCTGATGAAAATTCACACTATAAACACGTTGATTCCATATTAAAAAAAATTGAGGGAGCAGGAATGCGAGTGTCCTTAGAGAAAACCAAATTTTTAAAAGAGGAAGTCGAATTCTTAGGTTTCAGCGTCTCATACAAAGGTATCCGAACATGCCCCAGCAAAGTCGAGGCAATCCTAAATTATCAAGAGCCGAAATCAATGAGATCCTTACGTTCGTTTTTGGGTCTTTCCGGTTATTACCGCAGATTTATAAAGGACTATGGCCATATATCTAAACCCCTTACAAAATATTTAAGACGTGAAAATGGCCATGTTAATAGTAGGCATTCTAAAAAAATTAATATATCACTCGACGGAGATGCAATCGCTGCCTTTAATAAGCTTAAGAATATTTTGGCTTCATAAGATGTCCTTCTTCAACATCCAGATTACACTAAGCCAGTTGAAATAACCACAGATGCTTCTTCCGTCGCCTTAGGTGCTGTACTTTCCCAAAATGGTAAGCCGATAACAATGATATCTCGTACTTTATCTAAAACAGAGGAAAACTACGCCACGAACGAACGCGAGCTTCTGGCAATAGTTTGGGCCTTTCAAAAGTTAAGGCATTATTTGTACGGTATCAAAAACATTCACATTTACACGGACCATCAACCATTGACGTTTGCCATATCGGATAGAAATCCTAATTCAAAAATTAAAAGGTGGACTGCATTTATAAACTCGTTTGCACCAAAATACTTCTATAAACCTGGCAAAGAGAACAAAGTGGCCGACGCACTTTCACGCCAGTACATTCACAACCTTGACGACTCAATATCAACGGCTCACAGCGAGATTTCTCTTTCAGGTGTAATAAAAAGCATCAAAAATCCTGTCAACCAATTTAAAGCCCAATTAGTACTCTTACCATCCGAAGTTAACAGCAAGTCTACGAAAATTTTATTTCAAAAACTCATTAGACATACCATAAATTTTAAAAGCGCAGAATTTCTTTTACAAACCATACGGGAAAAGATAAATCCAAACGTAGTTAATGGAATCTATTGTGAACTTGAGACTTTAGGCCGAGTACAATCATTACTTCTGTCAAACTTTCCAGGTGTAAAATTCGTGCACACCGAAAAATTAGTAATAGATCTGATCAAAAAAGAAGATCAAATCGAGACTGCTACCATGGAACATAATAGAGCTCACCGCTCAATCCAAGAGAACTACAAACAATTGATTTCAGAATATTTTTTTCCAGAAATTAAGAAGACTTTAACAACAATAGCCAAGAATTGTAGAACATGTTTGGAAAACAAATACAATAGACACCCACCAAAAACAGAAGTAGGCAGAACACCAATACCAGAATATCCCGGACAAATCCTTCACATGGATATATTTTCTGTAGACAGATTTCATTTCTTTACCTGTATAGATAAATTTTCTAAATTCACAGTCACAATTCCGATCGATTCCAGATCAACAATTGATATAAAAAGTGCACTGCTAATCGTACTAAACAAGTTTAGAAAAACGAAGTTAATTGTTTCCGATAATGAAAAATCCTTTCAATCGAATACAGTAGTCAATTTGTTGAAAGATCAATTCGGAATCGAGCAATTTTTTATACCAACCTTGCATAGTTAAAGTACTGGCCAAATAGAGAGAACGCATTCTACCTTGGCAGAAATCGCACGATGTATAAAAGCAGAACAAAACATAACGGATATTAAAGAATTAATCTTACTTGCAACGCATAAGTATAACAACTCAATACATTCGACCGTCGATGCCAAACCGATAGATATAATAAATAATTTTTCAAAAGATCACCTAGACTCAATTAAGGTAGCACTACATACTGCTTAAGAAAATATTATTAAAAAATCTAAAGTTGACCAAAGGACGTTTAAAGAAGGTGAAAAAGTTTACGTTCGCCGCAATAAACGACTTGGAAATAAATTAAATAAGATTTACGTTGAAAACGTCGTACAGAAGGATTTAGGAACAATCGTGTTAATAAATGGTAAAAAAGTACACAAAGATAATATACGCTGATGTTCACCATCACAAATCGACAAGTCAAATTGTTCATGAAAAATATTTCTGCAAGTTCTGTTTAAGGACTTTATACTTTTTTTTTTAATTTTTCAAAGAATTCAACTACTTCTACCAACGATACTAGAAATTTATTTAATTAAAAGGAAATATTATTCAAGGTTAACTACAAAAATGAAAAACATGCTATGTAAAAATACAACAATCGCAAGTAAAATTATAAAAGAGCAAAATCATTTGATAAGGAAATTGCATTAATAATTTATGCTTATTTTACTTAAAACTTAATAATTTTCATTTAATTCCTGAAGATGTTACTTAATTTTTTGTAAAATACTTATCTTTGTTAAGTTACAAGCTACAAAAGTACGTATGTAAATGTACGGAAAATATCCAACAGAACATTATTTAAATTGTGTAGAAAAATTTAAATTTCTATGAGTTATAAGAACATAAGTAAATATTTCCAAGTCATTAGGTTAAGCAAAATTGAACTGATATGGTTGTATTAGTTTTTGCAAAATAGTTAGTTTTGCTAAACAACATAAGGTACAAAATGGAAACCATACACGATTCGTAGTAAACGTACATATGTATACGGAAAACATCATTTTCAACAGAAAATTCTTAAAAAAAAAATTTCTCTCTAAATCACTAGGTTAAGTAATAACTGAATTTTTACTATTGTATTATATTTTTTTGTAAAATTTCTTATTTTGACTCAAACGATATAAGATTCAAAATGAACATGACATACTATTAATTGTAAACGTACATATGTATACGGAAAACATCATTTTCAACAGAAAATTCTTAAAAAAATGTTGCAAAACAATTTCTCTCAAAATCACTAGGTTAAGTAAAAACTGAATTTTTACTATTGTATTATATTTTTTTGTAAAATTGCTTATTTTGACTCAAACGATATAAGATTCGAAAGGAACATGACATACTATTAATTGTGAACGTACACATGTATGTATGCGGAAAACGTAATTTTCAAATATATATTGCTTAAGAATTTTGTATAAAAATGTACATATATTTACATGCCAACGTTGTCAGAAAAATAACTTAATATTTATAAGTCAGTGGGTAAGCAGAAATTGGATTACATTATTACGTTAGTTAAAACAAAAAAACCCGTCGGATCAGGGACGTTCCGTATTTAAGAGGGGGAGGAGTTATTATATTGGGCTAGAATGCAGCATTGCAACAACACAGCTTAGCGTATGTCATCACCACGCAACCTTTCGACAGTGGCGCTTAGCAACATCAACACCTCGCGCATATGTTTTCTAAGCTGTCCAACAACGGAACAGTCCGGCGCTTAAGAACACTGCGCAGGCAATTAACCTTACCTATGTGTTTGCCTAGCAACATCGCAACGACGCAGGATAGCGCGTAATTCTATCACCACCCAACAACAGCAACACCTCGCGCATGTGTATGCAGTCTAAGCCGCCCAGCAACAGCTCTACCGTGTGCATAGGCTAGCCAAGCAGCACGCCAAAAGCCCAATTCGACGCACGAGTTCATCGCTTGCCTAACAACAACTTCACCATGCGCTTGGGTTAGTTAGGTAACCCAGCAACGGTATAATAAAGCACATAAGATCACTGCGCGCAACAATAACAACAACACCTGAAAACCATTAGACGAGAGGGTATTTAAGGCTGCGCTGTTAGCATAACAGGACAGTTCTTCGAGACAACTCATTAGTTAAACCTAACCTACTTAACTTATACAAGAAAATCGACTTCATACCTAAGTATAAGATTACGGAATTCTTCCAAATGCACTGCCGTTATGCCGCCATGGCTTTATATCAACTTCAATACGTTAAAGAAGGTTAATTAACTTAAATATGTTAAACTAATGAGTTGAAGCATTCGATATCGATTGCTAAATGTGTATATACAAGAAAATCGACTTTATACCTAAATATAAGATAATGGAATTCTTCTACATGCACTAGCGTTATGCCGCCATGGATTTATGCCAACTTCACTTTTTTAAAGAAGGTTTATTAACTTAAATATGTTAAACTAATGAGTTGAAGCATCTCGATATCGATTGCTAAATGTGTATATACAACAAAATCGACTTTATACCTAAATAGAAGTTTACGGATCTCTTCCAAATGCACTGCCGTTATACCGTTATGGCTTTATGTAAACTTCAGTAAGATAAAGAAGGTTAATTAACTTAAATATGTTAAACTAATGATTTGAAGCATTTCGTTATCGATTGCTAAATGTGTATATAAAAGAAAATCGAATTTATACCTAAATATAAGATTACGGAATTCTTCTAAATGCACTGCCGTTATCCCGCCATGGCTTTAAATCAACTTCAATACGTTAAAGAAGGTTAATTAACTTAAATATGTTAAACTAATGATTTGAAGCATTTCGATATCGATTGCTAAATGTGTATATACAAGAAAATCGACTTTATACCTAAATATAAGATTACGGAATTCTTTTAAATGCACTGCCGTAATACCGCCGTGGCTATATGCCAAATTCAGATCGTTAAAGAAGGTTTATTAACTTAAATATGTTAAACTAATGAGTTGAAGCATCTGGATATCGATTGCTAAATGTGTATATACAACAAAATCGACTTTATACCTAAATATAAGATTACGGAATTCTTCGAAATGCACTGCCGTTATACCGTTATTGCTTTATGTAAACTTCAGTAAGATAAAGAAGGTTAATTAACTTAAATATGTTAAACTAATGATTTGAAGCATTTCGTTATCGATTGCTAAATGTGTATATAAAAGAAAATCGACTTTATACCTAAATATAAGATTACGGAATTCTTCTAAATGCACTGCCGTTATCCCGCCATGGCTTTAAATCAACTTCAATACGTTAAAGAAGGTTAATTAACTTAAATATGTTAAACTAATGATTTGAAGCATTTCGATATCGATTGCTAAATGTGTATATACAAGAAAATCGACTTTATACCTAAATATAAGATAACGGAATTCTTCTACATGCACTACCGTTATGCCGCCATGGATTTATGCCAACTTCACTTTTTTAAAGAAGGTTTATTAACTTAAATATGTTAAACTAATGAAATGAAGCATCTCGATATCGATTGCTAAATGTGTATATACAACAAAATCGACTTTATACCTAAATATAAGATTACGGAATTCTTCGAAATGCACTGCCGTTATACCGTTATGGCTTTATGTAAACTTCAGTAATGAGTCGAAGCATTTCGATATCGCTTGCTAAATGTGTATATACAAGAAGATCGAATTTATACCTAAATATAAGATAACGGAATTCTTCTAAATGCACTGCCGTTATACCGTTAAGGCTTTATGTAGACTTCAGTAAGCTAAAAAATGTTTATTAACTTAATATGTTAAACTAATGAGTTGAAGCATCTCGATATCGATTGCTAAATGTGTATATACAACAAAATCGATCTTTATGTAAACTTCAGTAAGATAAAGAAGGTTAATTAACTTAAATATGTTAAACTAATGATTTGAAGCATTTCGTTATCGATTGCTAAATGTGTATATAAAAGAAAATCGACTTTATACCTAAATATAAGATTACGGAATTCTTCTAAATGCACTGCCGTTATCCCGCCATGGCTTTAAATCAACTTCAATACGTTAAAGAAGGTTAATTAACTTAAATATGTTAAACTAATGATTTGAAGCATTTCGATATCGATTGCTAAATGCGTATATACAACAAAATCGACTTTATACGTAAATATAAGATTTCGGAGCTCTTCCAAATGCACTGCCGTTATGCCGTTAAAGCTTTTGTAGACTTCAGTAAGACAAAGAGGATTGATTAACTTAAATATGTTAAACTTATGATTTGAAGCATTTCGATATCGATTGCTAAATGTGTATATACAAGAAAATCGACTTTATACCTAAATATAAGATTACGGAATTCTTCTAAATGCACAGCCGTTATACCGTTAAGGCGTTATGTAGACTTCAGTAAGCTAAAAAATGTTTTTTAACTTATAATGTTAAACAAATGATTTGAAGCATTTCGATATCGTTAGCTCAATGTGTATATACAAGAAAATCGACTTTATACCTAAATATAAGATTACGGAATTCTTCTACATCCACTGCCGTTATGCCAACTTCAGATCGTTAAAGAAGGTTTATTAACTTAAATATGTTTAGCTAATGAGTTGAAGCATCTCGATATCGATTGCTAAATGTGTATATACAACAAAATCGACTTTATAACTAAATATAAGATTACGGAATTCTTCTAAATGCACTGCCGTTATGCCGCCATGGCTTTATATCAACTTCAATACGTTAAAGAAGGTTAATTAACTTAAATATGTTAAACTAATGATTTGAAGCATTTCGATATCGCTTCCTAAATGTTTATATAAGTTATTATATTGCGCTCGAATGCTGCATTGCAACAACACAGCTTAGCGTATGTCATCACCACGCAACCTTTCGACAGTGGCGCTTAGCAACATCAACACCTCGCGCATATGTTTTCTAAGCTGTCCAACAACGGAACAGTCCGGCGCTTAAGAACTCTGCGCAGGCAATTAACCTTACCTATGTGTTTGCCTAGCAACATCGCAACGACGCAGGATGGCGCGTAATTCTATCACCACCCAACAACAGCAACACCTCGCGCATGTGTATGCAGTCTAAGCCGCCCAGCAACAGCTCTACCGTGTGCATAGGCTAGCCAAGCAGCCCGCCAAAAGCCCAACTCGGCGCACGAGTTCATCGCTTGCCTAACAACAACTTCACCATGCGCTTGGGTTAGTTAGGTAACCCAGCAACGGTATAATAAAGCACATAAGATCATTGCGCGCAACAATAACAACTACACCTGAAAACCATTAGACGAGAGGGTATTTAAGGCTGCGCTGTTAGCATAACAGGACAGTTCTTCGAGACAACTCATTAGTTAAACCTAACCTGCTTAACTGGCGCCCAACTTACGGGAACGAACATAAAAATAAATCCTTATATAAAGGATATAAAATCGTGCCCACAAATATTTAGCGATTTTAAACAAAAAAAATCTTTATAAAAACGTTTATAATATCCTTAAAAAAAAAGAAGAACAAATGTGTTTGAAATTTGTGTGAGCTTAAATAAATTTTGCGGTAGACGTGAACAAAATTAATCACTTAAAGTTTGATAAAAAAAAAGGAGGAAAACCAAAATATTTTACAAAATAAATACTAGTGGATGAACTAAGTGAAAATTGGAGAAGACTGTGGATATTTAGAATTGCTCATTAAAAACAAAATAAAAAACGTTAAAAAAAATCTGAAAATAGCTATCTTGCAAAGTGTTAGTTAAATATCTAGTGATCAAATAAGAAGCTGAAAAAAGCAACAAAAATATTTGAAACTGAGTGAAAACGAAAAAGCGTGTAATAAACAGAAGAACTTATAATTAACCTTAAAAGTTGCAAAAATTAAGAAACTCTAAAAACAATATGAGAATTTCAAAAAAGAACTCAAACCTCAATTTTGGGCATCAACGTATCATCGTATCAACAACAAAGAGGACAACATTAATTAGTAGAAAACTACAATAGAACATCCGTGGTTGCCGTAAAATTCCAGAGGTTTCGCAAACACGAATATTTATGACATTTAAGTGTAGATATATGTATGTATTTAACAATTTCTTGTATTTAGTAAAATTATTTCTTTAATAGTCAGCATACCGTTTGTAAGCTTATACAAAAAAATGGATCAAAGTACTGTTATGAGTTTAGTTGAATCGGCGGTAGAAGTAGTCCATCAACATTTCAATAGACAGATTGCGGATTTAACTCAGACAATTCAGAGCATTTTACCTCAAAAAATAGAGGTAGCCAGGCCTGTAATGATTGTCGAAGGTGTACAAAGTACCAATACCGATCTGAGTTTAATCAAATCTCTACCAGAATTTAGAGGTAAAATTTCAGAATATCCAGCATGGAGAGAAGCGGCGAAG
The DNA here is from genome assembly GCA_027475135.1 of Bactrocera correcta. Taxonomy (NCBI): domain Eukaryota; kingdom Metazoa; phylum Arthropoda; class Insecta; order Diptera; family Tephritidae; genus Bactrocera; species Bactrocera correcta. Next base: position 15,226 of record JAPZAG010000150.1, on the reverse strand, counting down.
TTCGCGTTAAGTTATTATAATGAAGGATCCGAGTCGTATTATATCGCGATGGGTATTTTACGCAACAAAATAACATCTGCAGCTAACGAAAATCTTAGTGCGTTTAACACGCCACTTAATTTTAACGCAATAATTTCTAGACTAGATCAATTATATGCAGATAAGCGACCCCTTCACATATTAGAAAATCAACTCAATACGTTGAGGCAGGGAAAAATGTCTATAAACGAGTATTATGACGCGGTTGATAGGCAACTTACACTGATAGTGAACAAAAATATTATGACATACAGTGGCAATGAGGGGCTCACCAATGCATTCAACGAGAAGGCAAGGGAAAATGCGTTGAGAGTCTTCATTTCTGACCTCAGACGTCCACTTTGTGACACTCTATTTTCAGCGAACCCATCAGACTTACCCAGCGCCCTTGCCGCAGCACAAGAGTTGCAGCACAATCGGGAAAGGTACCAATTTGCACATACATATGCGACTGGAAGATTGCCACCAGTTTATCCAACTACACCTTTTTCTTCCAATTTTACTAACACAGTCCTTCAACGGAATCAAACAATTCAAAATGGTTCAGTACAAAATTCCATCCCCATGGAGGTTGATGAGGGAAGCTCTTATTTCAGGAGATATCCACAGTTCAGAAACAACCCTGCTGTTCAGTCAAATCGTGATTTCCCACAACAACCAATGCAACGAGGAAATATGTCGAATTCATTCCAGCAGCGGTCACGGCAACAAACCTACAACCTTTCTAAACCTCAACAAGAATACAGCTTTCATAAGAGACCTCATGTTCAGAGTAATAAAATTTCTATACAGGCCCCTTTGCATAAAGTCCAACGGATCAATGCCATGGAAAATGAACCTTACTTCTGTGAAGGAGAAGGTACGGAATTCGAAGAACGACACCAGCCATATCCCTTTGAAAATCAATTGCTAGATGAAGTAAATTTTTTAGGCTAAAGTCTAACTTGCCGTTCATAACTCGAACTTTACCGAACGGGCAAGTTCTTAATATCTTAATAGACACGGGAACAGCGAAAAACTATATAAAGAAATATAAATTCCTGAAAGGTATAACCAAAATAAATGACCCCTTTCATCTAAAATCTATAAATGGGGTAAATAAAATTTCCGAAAAATGTAAAGTCAATATTATAGGAACAACGGACACCTTTTATATCTTACCGCAATTAGATTCTTTTGATGGAATCATCGGATATGATTTATTGAAAGATATCCATGCCATAATTGACACAAAAGCTGGACTCATTTTCCATAAAAATGGAAAAAAGGTTCTCAACTTTTTTCAGTGTCAACAAGTAAACATGACAATAGAAATGCCTTGCAGTATAGAAACACTTATTAAACGTAACTTTAATGCATTTGCGAATCCTAATAGATCACTTCCATATAACACAAACGTAATAGCAACAATAGATACTATAACCGACAATCCCATTTATTCAAGAAGCTTCCCTTACCCAATATCCGTGGCAAATTTTATAAACAAGGAAATAGAATCTCTACTTAAAGATGGCATAATTAGAAAATCATACTCACCCTATAACTCACCTGTTCATGTAGTTTCGAAAAAGGGCTTAGACGATGAAGGGAAACAAAATTTAAGAAAGGTCATCGATTTTCGAAAGCTAAATGAACAAACTATATCGGATAAATGCCCGATCCCAGACACTAGCGTAATACTTTCAAATTTGGGAAAATCGAAATTATTTACCACACTCGATCTGAAGTCTGGCTTTCATCAGATTTGCCTTTCAGAAAAAGATAGGTGCAAAACAGCTTTCAGCGTAAACAACGGCAAGTATGAATTTTGTCGATTGCCCTTTGGCTTAAAAAATGCACCAAGCATATTCCAGAGGGCCATAGATGACGTTTTACGGGAAGGTATTGGGAAAATATGCCATGTTTACGTTGATGACATCATAGTTTTCTCTTCTGATGAAAATTCACACTATAAACACGTTGATTCCATATTAAAAAAAAATTGAGGGAGCAGGAATGCGAGTGTCCTTAGAGAAAACCAAATTTTTAAAAGAGGAAGTCGAATTCTTAGGTTTCAGCGTCTCATACAAAGGTATCCGAACATGCCCCAGCAAAGTCGAGGCAATCCTAAATTATCAAGAGCCGAAATCATTGAGATCCTTACGTTCGTTTTTGGGTCTTTCCGGTTATTACCGCAGATTTATAAAGGACTATGCCCATATATCTAAATCCCTTACAAAATATTTAAGAGGTGAAAATGGCCATGTTAATAGTAGGCATTCTAAAAAAATTAATATATCACTCGACGAAGATGCAATCGCTGCCTTTAATAAGCTTAAGAGTATTTTGGCTTCAGAAGATGTCCTTCTTCAACATCCAGATTACACTAAGCCATTCGAAATAACCACAGATGCTTCTTCCGTCGCCTTAGGTGCTGTACTTTCCCAAAATGGTAAGCCGATAACAATGATATCTCGTACTTTATCTAAAACAGAGGAAAACTACGCCACGAACGAACGCGAGCTTCTGGCAATAGTTTGGGCCTTTCAAAAGTTAAGGCATTATTTGTACGGTATCAAAAACATTCACATTTACACGGACCATCAACCATTGACGTTTGCCATATCGGATAGAAATCCTAATTCAAAAATTAAAAGGTGGACTGCATTTATAAACTCGTTTGCACCAAATACTTCTATAAACTTGGCAAAGAGAACAAAGTGGCCGACGCACTTTCACGCCAGTACATTCACAACCTTGACGACTCAATATCAACGGCTCACAGCGAGATTTCTCTTTCTGGTGTAATAAAAAGCATCAAAAATCCTGTCAACCAATTTAAAGCCCAATTAGTACTCTTACCATCCGAAGTTAACAGCAAGTCCTACGAAAATTTTATTTCAAAAACTCATTAGACATACCATAAATTTTAAAAGCGCAGAATTTCTTTTACAAACCATACGGGAAAAGATAAATCCAAACGTAGTTAATGGAATCTATTGTGAACTTGAGACTTTAGGCCGAGTACAATCATTACTTCTGTCAAACTTTCCAGGTGTAAAATTCGTGCACACCGAAAAATTAGTAATAGATCTGATCAAAAAAGAAGATCAAATCGAGGCTGCTACCATGGAACATAATAGAGCTCACCGCTCAATCCAAGAGAACTACAAACAATTGATTTCAGAATATTTTTTTCCAGAAATTAAGAAGACTTTAACAACAATAGCCAAGAATTGTAGAACATGTTTGGAAAACAAATACAATAGACACCCACCAAAAACAGAAGTAGGCAGAACACCAATACCAGAATATCCCGGACAAATCCTTCACATGGATATATTTTCTGTAGACAGATTTCATTTCTTTACCTGTATAGATAAATTTTCTAAATTCACAGTCACAATTCCGATCGATTCCAGATCAACAATTGATATAAAAAGTGCACTGCTAATCGTACTAAACAAGTTTAGAAAAACGAAGTTAATTGTTTCCGATAATGAAAAATCCTTTCATTCGAATACAGTAGTCAATTTGTTGAAAGATCAATTCGGAATCGAGCAATTTTTTATACCAACCTTGCGTAGTTAAATTAATGGCCAAATAGAGAGAACGCATTCTACCTTGGCAGAAATCGCACGATGTATAAAAGCAGAACAAAACATAACGGATATTAAAGAATTAATCTTACTTGCAACGCATAAGTATAACAACTCAATACATTCGACCGTCGATGCCAAACCGATAGATATAATAAATAATTTTTCAAAAGATCACCTAGACTCAATTAAGGTAGCACTACATACTGCTTAAGAAAATATTATTAAAAAATCTAAAGTTGACCAAAGGACGTTTAAAGAAGGTGAAAAAGTTTACGTTCGCCTCAATAAACGACTTGGAAATAAATTAAATAAGATTTACGTTGAAAACGTCGTACAGAAGGATTTAGGAACAATCGTGTTAATAAATGGTAAAAAAGTACACAAAGATAATATACGCTGATGTTCACCATCACAAATCGACAAGTCAAATTGTTCATGAAAAATATTTCTGCAAGTTCTGTTTAAGGACTTTATACTTTTTTTTTTTAATTTTTCAAAGAATTCAACTACTTCTACCAACGATACTAGAAATTTATTTAATTAAAAGGAAATATTATTCAAGGTTAACTACAAAAATGAAAAACATGCTATGTAAAAATACAACAATCGCAAGTAAAATTATAAAAGAGCAAAATCATTTGATAAGGAAATTGCATTAATAATTTATGCTTATTTTACTTAAAACTTAATAATTTTCATTTAATTCCTGAAGATGTTACTTAATTTTTTGTAAAATACTTATCTTTGTTAAGTTACAAGCTACAAAAGTACGTATGTAAATGTACGGAAAATATCCAACAGAACATTATTTAAATTGTGTAGAAAAATTTAAATTTCTATGAGTTATAAGAACATAAGTAAATATTTCCAAGTCATTAGGTTAAGCAAAATTGAACTGATATGGTTGTATTAGTTTTTGCAAAATAGTTAGTTTTGCTAAACAACATAAGGTACAAAATGGAAACCATACACGATTCGTAGTAAACGTACATATGTATACGGAAAACATCATTTTCAACAGAAAATTCTTAAAAAAAAAATTTCTCTCTAAATCACTAGGTTAAGTAATAACTGAATTTTTACTATTGTATTATATTTTTTTGTAAAATTTCTTATTTTGACTCAAACGATATAAGATTCAAAATGAACATGACATACTATTAATTGTAAACGTACATATGTATACGGAAAACATCATTTTCAACAGAAAATTCTTAAAAAAATGTTGCAAAACAATTTCTCTCAAAATCACTAGGTTAAGTAAAAACTGAATTTTTACTATTGTATTATATTTTTTTGTAAAATTGCTTATTTTGACTCAAACGATATAAGATTCGAAAGGAACATGACATACTATTAATTGTGAACGTACACATGTATGTATGCGGAAAACGTAATTTTCAAATATATATTGCTTAAGAATTTTGTATAAAAATGTACATATATTTACATGCCAACGTTGTCAGAAAAATAACTTAATATTTATAAGTCAGTGGGTAAGCAGAAATTGGATTACATTATTACGTTAGTTAAAACAAAAAAACCCGTCGGATCAGGGACGTTCCGTATTTAAGAGGGGGAGGAGTTATTATATTGGGCTAGAATGCAGCATTGCAACAACACAGCTTAGCGTATGTCATCACCACGCAACCTTTCGACAGTGGCGCTTAGCAACATCAACACCTCGCGCATATGTTTTCTAAGCTGTCCAACAACGGAACAGTCCGGCGCTTAAGAACACTGCGCAGGCAATTAACCTTACCTATGTGTTTGCCTAGCAACATCGCAACGACGCAGGATAGCGCGTAATTCTATCACCACCCAACAACAGCAACACCTCGCGCATGTGTATGCAGTCTAAGCCGCCCAGCAACAGCTCTACCGTGTGCATAGGCTAGCCAAGCAGCACGCCAAAAGCCCAATTCGACGCACGAGTTCATCGCTTGCCTAACAACAACTTCACCATGCGCTTGGGTTAGTTAGGTAACCCAGCAACGGTATAATAAAGCACATAAGATCACTGCGCGCAACAATAACAACAACACCTGAAAACCATTAGACGAGAGGGTATTTAAGGCTGCGCTGTTAGCATAACAGGACAGTTCTTCGAGACAACTCATTAGTTAAACCTAACCTACTTAACTTATACAAGAAAATCGACTTCATACCTAAGTATAAGATTACGGAATTCTTCCAAATGCACTGCCGTTATGCCGCCATGGCTTTATATCAACTTCAATACGTTAAAGAAGGTTAATTAACTTAAATATGTTAAACTAATGAGTTGAAGCATTTCGATATCGCTTGCTAAATGTGTATATACAACAAAATCGACTTTATACCTAAATATAAGATTACGGAATTCTTCTAAATGCACTGCCGTTATGCTGCCATGGCTTTATACCAACTTCAATACGTTAAAGAAGGTTAATTAACTTAAATATGTTAAACTAATGATTTGAAGCATTTCGATATCGCTTGCTAACTGTGTATATACAAGAAAATCGACTTTATACCTAAATAAAAGATTACGGAATCCTTCTAAATGCACTGCCGTTATGCCGCCATGGCTTTATGCCAACTTCATTTCGTTAAAGAAGGTTTATTAACTTAAATATGTTAAACTAATGATTTGAAGCATTTCGATATCGCTTGCTAAATGTGTATATACAACAAAATCGACATTATACCTAAATATAAGATAACGGAATTCTTCTATATGCACTGCCGTGATGCCGCCATGGCTTTATTCCAACTTCAGTTCGTTAAAGAAGGTTTATTAACTTAAATATGTTAAACTAATGAGTTGAAGCATCTCGACATCGATTGCTAAATGTGTATATACAACAAAATCGACTTTATACCTAAATATAAGATTACGGAATTCTTCTAAATGCACTGCCGTTATGCCGCCATGGCTTTATATCAACTTCAATACGTTAAAGAAGGTTAATTAACTTAAATATGATAAACTAATGATTTGAAGCATTTCGATATCGCCTGTTAAATGTGTATATACAAGAAAATCGACTTTATACCTAAATATAAGATAACGGAATTCTTCTACATGCACTGCCGTTATGCCGCCATGGCTTTATATCAACTTCAATACGTTAAAGAAGGTTAATTAACTTAAATATGTTAAACTAATGAGTTGAAGCATTTCGATATCGCTTGCTAAATGTGTATATACAACAAAATCGACTTTATACCTAAAAATGAGATAACGGAATTCTTTTAAATGCACTGCCGTTATGCCGTTAAGGCTTTATGTAGAATTCAGTAAGATAGAGAGGGTTAATTAACTTAAATATGTTAAACTAATGATTTGAAGCACTTTCGATATCGATTGCTTAATATGTAAATACAAGAAAATCGACTTTATACCTAAATAGAAGATTACGGAATTCTTCTAAATGCACTGCCGTAATACCGCCGTGGCTACATGCCAAATTCAGATCGTTAAAGAAGGTTTATTAACTTAAATATGTTGAGCTAATGAGTCGAAGCATCTCGATATCGATTGCTAAATGTGTATATACAACAAAATCGACTTTATACCTAAATATTAGATTACGGAATTCTTCCAAATGCATTGCCGTTATACCGTTATGGCTTTATGTAAACTTCAGTAGGATAAAGAAGGTTAATTAACTTAAATATGTTAAACTAATGATTTGAAGCATTTCGATATCGCTTGCTAAATGTGTATATACGAGAAAATCGAATTTATACCTAAATATGAGATAACGGAATTCTTCTAAATGCACTGCTCGTTTGCTAAATGTGTATATACAAGAAAATCGAATTTATACCTAAATATAAGATAACGGAATTCTTCTAAATGCACTGTCGTTATACCGTTAAGGCTTTATATAAACTTCAGTAAGCTAAAAAATGTTTATTAACTTAATATGTTAAACTAGTGAGTTGAAGCATCTCGATATCGATTGCTAACTGTGAATATACAACAAAATCGACTTTATACCTAAATATAAGATTACGGAATTCTTCCCAATGCACTGCCGTTATACCGTTATGGCTTTATGAAAACTTCAATACGTTAAAGAAGGTTAATTAACTTAAATATGTTAAACTAATGATTTGAAGCATTTCGATATCGATTGCTAAATGTGTATATACAAGAAAATCGACTTTATACCTAAATATAAGATAATGGAATTCTTCTACATGCACTACCGTTATGCCGCCATGGATTTATGCCAACTTCACTTTTTTAAAGAAGGTTTATTAACATAAATATGTTAAACTAATGAGTTGAAGCATCTCGATATCGATTGCTAAATGTGTATATACAACAAAATCGACTTTATACCTAAATATAAGATTATGGAATTCTTCTAAATGCACTGCCGTTATCCCGCCATGGCTTTAAATCAACTTCAATACGTTAAAGAAGGTTAATTAACTTAATATGTTAAACTAATGATTTGAAGCATTTCGATATCGATTGCTAAATGTGTATTTACAAGAAAATCGACTTTATACCTAAATATAAGATTACGGAATTCTTCTAAATGCACTGCCGTTATGCCGCCATGGCTATATGCCAAATTCAGATCGTTGAAGAAGGTTAATTAACTTAAATATGTTAAACTAATGATTTGAAGCATTTCGATATCGATTGCTAAATGTGTATTTACAACAAAATCGACTTTATACCTAAATATAAGATAACGGAATTCTTCTAAATGTAGACTTAAGTATGCTAAAAATATGTTTATAAACTTAAATATGTTAAACTAATGATTTGAAACATTTCGATATCGATATCATAATGTGTATATAAAAGAAAATCGACTTTATACCTAAATACAAGATTACGGAATTCTTCTACATGCACTGCCATAATACCGCCGTGGCTATATGCCAAATTCAGATCGTTAAAGAAGGTTTATTAAGTTAAATATGTTAAGCTTATGAGTTGAAGCATCTCGATATCTATTGCTAAATGTGTATATACAACAAAATCGACTTTATACCTAAATATAAGTTTACGGAATTCTTCCAAGTGCACTGCCGTTATACCGTTATGGCTCTATGTAAACTTCAGTAGGATAAAGAAGGTTAACTAACTTAAATATGTTAAACTAATGATTTAAAGCATTTCAATATCGCTTGCTAAATGTGTATATACAAGAAAATCGAATTATACCTAAATATAAGATAACGGAATTCTTCCAAGTGCACTGCCGTTATACCGTAAACGCCTTATTAAACTTCAGTAAGCTAAAAAATGTTTATTAATTTAAAATGTTAAACTAATGATTTCAAGCATTTCGATATCGATTGATAAATGTGTAAATACAAGAAATTTGACTTTATACCTAAATATAAGATTACGGAATTCTTCTATATGCACTGCCGTAATGCCGCCGTGGCTATATGCCAAATTCAGATCGTTAAAAAGTTTAATTAACTTAAATATGTTAAACTAATGAGTTGAAGCATCTCGATATCGATTGCTAAATGTGTATATACAAGAAAATCGAATTTATACCTAAATATAAGATAACGGATTCACTGCCGTTATTCTTCTGAATGCACTGCAGTTACACCGTTAAGGCTTTATGTAGACTTCAGTGCGTTAAAGAACGTTTATTAACTTAAATATGTTAAACTAATGATTTGAAGCATTTCGATATCGATAGCTAAATGTGTATATACAAGAAAATCGACTTTATACCTAAACATAAGATTACGGAAATCTTCTAAATGCATTGCCGTTATGCCGCCATGGTTTTATATCAACTTCAATACGTTAAAGAAGGTTAATTAACTTAAATATGTTAAACTAATGATTTGAAGCATTTCGCTATCGCTTGCTAAATGTGTATATACTCGAAAATCGACTTTATACCTAAATACAAGATTACGGAATTCTTCTAAATGCACTGCCGTTATGCCGCCATGGCTTTGTATCAACTTCAATACGTTAAAGAAGGTTAATTAACTTAAATATGTTAAACTAATGATTTGAAGCATTTCGATATCGCTTGCTAAATGTGTATATACAACAAAATCGACTTTATACCTAAATATAACATTACGGAATTCTTCTAAATGCACTGCCGTTATGCCGCCATGGCTTTATATAAACTTGAATACGTTAAAGAAGGTTAATTAACTTAAATATATTAAACTAATGATTTGAAGCATTTTGATATCGCTTGCTAAATTTATATATACAAGAAAATCGACTTTATACCTAAATATAAGATTACGGAATTCTTCTAAATGCACTGCCGTTATGCCGCCATGGCTTTATATCAACTTTAATACGTTAAAGAAGGTTAATTAACTTAAATATGTTAAACTAATGATTTGAAGCATTTCGATATCGATATCTAAATGTGTATATAAAAGAAAATCGACTTTATACCTAAATAAAAGATTACGGAATTCTTCTACCTGCACTGCCGTAATGCCGCCGTGGCTATATGCCCCTTCAGATCGTTAAAGAAGGTTTATTAACTTAAATATGTTAAGATAATGAGTTGAAGCATTTCGGTAACGCTTGCTAAATGTGCATATACAAAAAAATCGACTTTATACCTAAATATAAGATAACGGAATTCTTCTACATGCACTGCCGTTATGCCGCAATGGCTCTATATCAACTTCAATACGTTAAAGAAGGTTAATTAGCTTAAATGTGTTAAACTTATGATTTGAAGCATTTCGAAATCGCTTGCTAAATGTGTATATACAAGAAAATCGACTTTATACCTAAATATAAGATTACGGAATTCTTCTAAATGCACTGCCGTTATGCCGCCATGGCTTTATATCAACTTTAATACGTTAAAGAAGGTTAATTAACTTAAATATGTTAAACTAATGATTTGAAGCATTTCGATATCGCTTGCTAAATGTGTATATACAAGAAAATCGACTTTATACCTAAATATAAGATAACGGAATTCTTCTACATGCACTGCCGTTATGCCGCAATGGCTCTATATCAACTTCAATACGTTAAAGAAGGTTAATTAACTTAAATATGTTAAACTGATGATTTGAAGCATTTCGATATCGATATCTTAATGCGTATATAAAAGAAAATCGACTTTATACCTAAATAAAAGATTACGGAATTCTTCTACATGCACTGCCGTAATACCGCGGTGGCTATATGCCAAATTCAGATCGTTAAAGAAGGTTTATTAACTTAAACATGTTAAGCTAATGAGTTGGAGCATCTCGATATCGATCGCTTAATGTGTATATACAACAAAATCGACTTTATACCTAAATATAAGATTACGGAATTCTTCCAAGTGCACTGCCGTTATACCGTTATGGCTTTATGTAAACTTCAGTAGGAAAAATAAGGTTAATTAACTTAAATATGTTAAACTATTGATTTGAAGCATATCGATATCGCTTGCTAAATGTGTATATACAAGAAAATCGAATTATCCCTAAATATAAGATAACGGAATTCTTCCAAGTGCACTGCCGTTATACCGTTATGGCTTTATGTAAACTTCAGTAAGCTAAAAAATGTTTATTAAATTAATATGTTAAACTAATGATTTGAAGCATTTCGATATCGATATCTAATTGTGTATATAAAAGAAAATCGACTTTATACCTAAATAAAAGATAACGGAATTCTTCTACATGCACTGCCGTAATGCCGTCGTGGCTATATGCCAAATTCAGATCGTTAAAGAAGTTAGTTATCATAAATATGTTAAACTAATGATTTGAAGCATTTCGATATCGATTGCTAAATGTGCTAGTACAAGAAACTTGACTTTATACTTAAACATAGGAAAACGGAATTCTTCCAAATGCACTGCCGTTATACCGCCATGGCTTTATGTTAACTTCAGTTAGTTAAAGAAGGTTTATTAACTTAGCTATGTTAAACCAGTTATTTGAAGCATTTCGATATCGATTGCTTAATGCATATATACAAGAAAATCGATTATACCTAAGTGTAAGATTACGGAATTCTTCCAAATTACTGTCGTTATGGCGCCATGGCTTTATTTCACCTTCAATACGTTAAAGATGGTTAATTAACTTAAATATGTTAAACCAATGATTTGAGGCATTTCGCTATCGATTGCTAAATATGTATATACAAGAAAATCGACTTTATAGCTAAATATAAGATTACGGAATTCTTCTAAATGCACTGCCGTTATGTAGTTATGGCTTAATATCAACTTCAGTTAGTTAAAGAAGGTTTATTAACTTAAATATGTTAAACAAATGATTTGAAGCATTTCGATATCGATTGCTAAATGAGTATATACAAGAAAATCGACTTTATACCTAAATATAAGATTACGTAATACTTCTAAATGCTTTGCCGTTATGCCGTAAAGGCGTTTGTAGACTCCAGTAAGATAAAGAGGGCTAATTAACTTAAATATGTTAAACTAATGATTTGAGGCATTTCGATATCGATTGCTAAATGTGTATATACAAGAAAATCGACTTTATACCTAAATATATGATAACGGAATTCTTCTACATGCACTGCCGTTATGCCGTTAAGGCGTTTGTAGACTTCAGTAAGATAAAGAGGGTTAGTTAACTTAAATATGTTAAACTAATGATTTGAAGCACTTCGATATCGATTGCTAAATGTGTATATACAAGAAAATCGACTTAATATCTAAATATAAGATTACGGAATTTTTCCAAATGTACTGTCGTTATGTCGCCATGGCTTTATATCATCTTCAATACGTTAAAGAAGCTTTGTTAACTTAAATATGTTAAACTAATGATTTGAAGATTTTCGAAATCGATTGCTAAATGCATATATACAACAAAATCGACTTAATACCTAAATATAAGATTACGGATTTCTTCTACATGCACTGCCGTTATGCCGCCATGGCTTTGTGTTAACTTCGGTTTAAAGTTTGTTTTTTAACTTAAATATGTCAAACTAATGATTTGAAGCTTTTCGATATCGATTGCTAAAATAGTATATACAAGAAAATCGACTTTTTACCTAAATATAAGATAACGGAATTCTTCTAAATGCTTTGCCATTAAGGCGTTTGTAGACTTCAGTAAGATAAAGAGGGTTAATTAACTTAAATATGTTAAACTAAAGATTTGAAGCATTTCGATATTGATTGCTAAATGAGTATATACAAGAAAACCGACTTTATACCTAAATATAAGATTACGGAATTCTTCTAAATGCTTTGCCGTTATGCCGTAAAGGCGTTTGTAGACTCCAGTAAGATAAAGAGGGCTAATTAACTTAAATATGTTAAACTAATGATTTGAGGCATTTCGATATCGATTGCTAAATGTATATATACAAGAAAATCGACTTTATACCTAAATATATGATAACGGAATTCTTCTACATGCACTGCCGTTATGCCGTTAAGGCGTTTGTAGACTTCAGTAAGATAAAGAGGGTTATTTAACTTAAATATGTTAAACTAATGATTTGAAGCACTTCGATATCGATTGCTAAATATGTATATACAAGAAAGTCGACTTAATATCTAAATATAAGATTACGGAATTCTTCCAAATGTACTGTCGTTATGTCGCCATGGCTTTATATCATCTTCAATACGTTAAAGAAGCTTTATTAACTTAAATATGTTAAACTAATGATTTGAAGATTTTCGAAATCGATTGCTAAATGCATATATACAACAAAATCGACTTAATACCTAAATATAAGATTACGGATTTCTTCTATATGCACTGCCGTTATGACGCCATGGCTTTGTGTTAACATCGGTTTAAAGTAGGTTTTTTAACTTAAATATGTCAAACTGATGATTTGACGCATTTCGATATCGATTGCTAAAAGAGTATATACAAGAAAATCGACTTTTTACCTAAATATAAGATTACGGAATTCTTCTAAATGCACTGCCGTTATGCAGTTATGGCTTTATGTTAACTTCTATTCGTTAAAGAAGATTTATTAACTTAAATATGTTAAACTAATGATTTGAAGATTTTCGAAATCAATTGCTAAATGCAAATATACAAGAAAATCTTCTTTATACCTAAATATAAGATTACGGAATTCTTCCAAATGTACTGCCGTTATGCCGCCATGGCTTTATATAAACTTCAATATGTTAAAGAAGGTTACTTAACTTAAATATGTTAAACTTATGATTTGAGGTTTTTCGAAATCAATTGCTAAATGTGTATATACACCAAAATCGACTTTATACCTAAATATAAGCCTACGGAATTCTTCTAAATGCACTGCCGTTATGCCGTTATGGCTTTATGTTAACTTCAGAAGGTTTATTAACTTAGATATGTTACACTAGTTATTTGAAGCATTTCGAAATCGATTGCTTAATGCATATATACAAGAAAATCGACTTTCTACATAAATATAAGATTACGGAATTCTTCCAAATGTACTGTCGTTATGCCGCCATGGCTTTATGTTAACCTCAGTGCGTTAAAGAAGCTTTATTAACTTAAATATGTTAAACTAATGATTTGAAGATTTTCGAAATCGATTGCTAAATGCATATACACAACAAAATCGACTTTATACCTAAATATAAGATTACGGAATTCTTCCAAATGCACTGCCGTTATTCCGTTATGGCTTTATGTTAACTTCAGTTCGTTTAAGAAGTCTTATTAACTTATATATGTTAAACCAGTTATTTGAAGCATTTCGATTGCTTAATGCACATATACAAGAAAATCGACTTTATACCTAAATATAAGATCACGGAATTCTTCCAAATGTACTGTCGTTATACCACCATGGCATTATATCAACTCCAATACGTTAAAAAAGGTTAATTAACTTAAATATGTAAAAAATAATGATTTGAAGCATTTAGATATCGATATCTAAATGTGTATATAAAAGAAAATCGACTTTATACCTAAATGTAAAATTACGGAATACTTCCAAATGTACTGTCGTTATGCCGCCATGGCTTTATATCAACTTCAATATGCTATAGAAGGATATTTAACTTAAATATCTTAAACTAATGATTTGAAGCATTTCGATATCGATAGCTAAATGTGTATTTACAACAAAATCGACTTTATACCTAAATATAAGATTACGGAATTCTTCAAATGCACTGACGTTATACCGTTATGGCTTTATGTAAACTTCAGTAAGATAAAGAAGGTTAATTTACTTAAATGTTTTAAAACTAATAATTTGGGGCATTTCGATATCGATTGCTAAATGTGTATATACAAGAAAATCGACTTTATACCTAAATATAAGATTACGGAATTCTTCTAAATGCACTGCCGTTATGTAGTTATGGCTTTATGTTAACCTCAGTGCGTTAAAGTAGGTTTTTTAGCTTAAATATGTTAAACTGATGATTTGAAGCACTTCCATATCGATCGCTAAATGAGTATATACAAGAAAATCGACTTTATACCCAAATATAAGATTACGTAATTCTTCTAAATGCTTTGCCGTTATGCCGTTAAGGCGTTTGTAGACTTCAGTAAGATAAAGAGGGTTAATTAACTTAAATATGTTAAACTAATGATTTGAGGCATTTCGATATCGATTGCTAAATGTGTATATACAAGGAAATCAACTTAATATCTAAATATAAGATTACGGAATTCTT